>JASCZW010006022.1:0-116741 GCA_034211315.2 Aedes japonicus | reverse complement strand
GGCGGGCAATTTAGCAGGGAGATAAGTTCTTGGGTCTTTCCTGAAGGGACGTGCAACGGAAGTGTATAATAACGAATATCCATTGTTAGGTAGGATATATGCAAGAACCGATCGGAAGTAAGCGTAATTATTCGTTATATAAGAGAAAAACAAATCGAAACCCGACAACGAAAACAGAGTAGAAGTAGATGGAAATGAACTTGCAAATATATACATTAATTGTTATGTTATATATTCTCCGTGCGAGGAGTAACGATTATGATGTAGAAGGAGATGTTGAATTAAAGATACGAAGAGAAAGTTTTGATAGTTCCGCTAGTGTGCGGCAGGATTGGAAATGTAACAGATGTTTTTTTTTTATGAAAATTGAGCGAAAAGGGCATGTATACGGTGGTACTCGAACCAACGACATTTTTGCCTAACATCCCACTGCGGGGTAGGTTGAAGGAGCACGGACTAAGTCCGCCACTTCAACAGGCAAAAATGTCCGGTTGGAAGACGCTCATGTACCACTGTGGCTTGTATAGTTATTCTAGCGATCTATTGTGTTGCACTCTGTTTACTGATGCGCACATGGGAGAGGAACTCTCTCCTTTTTTGGGTTTGTTTTGATTGCTGAATTCTAATGCTGAATGATGTTTCATATATGTTATGGACCATCATAGTAATATCATTTTGGTTGATTATGTTGATACTATGATGGAACATTTACATTTAAGCCGAAATATTCGTGAAAAATAAGAGCAAAATTTAAATAGCACCACTCTATGAACTTTTCCTAGAACTTCGACAGATGTTTGGTATGATTTTGAGTCCGTTACGATCGGTTCACGCAGGAGGAGAATTTGTGTTCAAAGTGCGGCACAAACGAAATATTTTAGAAAAGGTAAAAATCAAACCCTACCATAATCTTCCAGAGATATCGGTCGGAGAATTTTCCAATCACAACCCGATGTCGGAAGATTTTTGAAAACTGATTGTGTTCTTTTTTTTCACTACACACTCTGGCAAAATCAAAATCCCAACTACGAGGCGACTTTATATCGAACTTCAAAACTGGCCTGTCTCCGTTAGCTTGAGTCCCAAAACAATCGAAAATCGTTATTTGACCTCATGCGATATGCTTTCTTCTTCAGAAATTGGCATCAAAAATTCAAATTTTAGTATCTTTTGAGAACCACTCAAATAACTGCCTCAGCTTTAATGTAAGGCTTGCTTCATTTAGAATTGGAACAAACTTTTGCTCATATTGTGGCGCTCCTGGTGGACGGACTTGGAAGTTCTTGGCGCCCACGTGTCGGGAATTTTGTCAGCTTCACGTATGTATTTTTGACATTCCGCAAATCGACTGTACTTTGTAAACAATCAACATGGAAGCCGAAAGAAGGGAAAAAATTGTGCACAGTTATTTGGAGAATCCATTGTGGTCTGCATAATTATTTTATTAAATTATATCAAATAATAATCAAAATTAATAAATGCTCTTCATTCCAGAAGGTTATATATCTATATGTCATGATTAAATACGTAATAATATAATATTATGGTTTTATATACAATTGAATGCTTTATTGATATTTATACCTCAATGAATAACAAGATGACCTTCACATTCCAGAGATACAGTCACCCATCAGTGATACAAAGTGGTACGAAGCTGCATATTATTATTACTGCCTTAATATTATTATTTCAGCAGGTTAATTAATTTAGTTTAACATGGTTATCATAGGCTCGTGAACTCCAACTATTACATAATTTAACTAAATATCCTTATATAATTTTTGCTCTACTATATAATCATATATAACATATTATTATTACATTACATCTATATTTATATAAATATAATAAATACTGGGTTGGGAGGAGCACCAGGGTATCATTCAAGCTGAAACTGGACGATGGTTTGATTGACTGCCTGAGTCTAGGAGGAACAAACAGTATCATTTCTTATCCTACCGATTCGAGTGTGGTGCTGCGAGTTCTACTCAACAGTTTCAGGAGAGTGACGCGCCCTTCTTAACAAGCCATCCTGTAGAAAGCTTAATGAGTATTGCGAATTGTGTTATTCGATTTGTTGGATCATATCGTTGGAAGGAGATTCTTAATTTCCCGTGGATTTCGTGTAAGTGTCTCTGCTTACGGGTCCACCCCACCGTTTTTGGCCCTTCATACAGCGATAGTGCGAATTCAGATCGGTGGCCCAATTTGATCTTGCTGTTAAGTGGAGCTGCATCCAAGCCAAGGGCTAGAGGGGATGGTGGCTACCATACATACATACAATCCATTGTGGTCTGCATCTAGGCTAGCTTAACAGCTGAAATTGCCCAGAAATACCGTATGGCGCGTTATCAAACGGTATAAGGAAACATTGACGACGATTCGGAAGCCTCAAGCCAATCGTCGGAGTGGAACTGTCGACCGGAAACTGCGTGGTAAGATTTTGAACGCGATTAAGAGGAATCCCAATCTGTCGGACCGTGATTTGGCCAGAAAATCCGATGCTGCCCATAGTACCGTAAGGAGAACTCGACTCCGGGAAGGAATCAAGTCGTATCGAGCTAGCAAACAGCCAAATCGGACCATAAAACAGAATAGTGTGGCCAAATTCCGTGCTCGGAAGCTATACGACCAGGTGCTGACCAAGTTCGACGGGTGTCTTCTGATGGATCCCAGGTCAAAAATTTTACTTGGCAACGGCTCGGGGGGATGTTCCAGCCAAATTTAAATTGGTTTTTGCCGACAAATTTGCACGAAAATTCATGATTTGGCAGGGCATTTGCAGCTGTGGCAAAAAACGAAAGTTTTCGTTACAAATAAGACAATGACGTCGGAACTATACCAAAAAGAGTGTCTCCAAAAACGAATTTTGCCGTTCATTCGATCCCACAACCATTCCGTAATGTTTTGGCTAGATTTGGCAAGCTGTCATTGCAGCAAAGTCGTTCAAGAATGGTATGCAGAGAAAGGGGTCCAGGTTGTTCCGAAAAACCTTAACCCACCCAACTGCCCCCAGTTCCGCCCTATTGAGAAATACTGGGCAATCATGAAGAGGAGACTCAAGGCAAAGGGAAAGGTTGTCAAAGGCATCAACCAGATGAAGACCTGGTGGAATAAGATAGCTAAAACGATGGACAAAGAAGGTGTACGCCTAATGAGCCGTGTTACAGGAAAAATTCGAGAATTCCTTCGAATAATTTTATCCGTATTTTTTCTTAAAAGTATGAAGAAAACGCTACATTTGTATAAAAAAAGATCTTGAATTCAATAATAAATAACTGAAATACAGGCAATTGTTTTTGTTCCAATTCTATCTGAAGCAAGCTTTAAATGCACCAGAAGCATTTCTCATACTTAAAACAACAAAATTGCTGAAAAAAAAAGTGTCGATCCGACTTCATCAGAAAAAGTTATGACCGTTGAAAGGCAGCATATTTTAGCAAAAAAAAAACTATCATAGTACAGTAAACCCCCCTACATACGTGGATTACGTTGGTGGTGGTCTCAAATCAGCTAGGGGCCTTTGTTGTTTCAACAGATAATATCTCGTGATCCTTTGAATATAGGATGTAACTTTCTTCAAGAAAGTTGTTCAGTGGATCAAGGCCTTCAGGATGGAAAACTTAAAAGTTCAGAAGTATCTCACTACGCAGCGCTAGTATACATGTGAACATACTTTATAACCTTTGGATGTTTGGTTGATTGAGACCTTTCGGATGGTGTTAACTTTGGTTCAGAACTCGTCCGCTACGTAGACTTAGTGTGTTTTGAGATCTAGATCGTGTATAAATTTACTGTTTTCCGGAAAGCTAGTTGTAAAATTATGAGCTTCCAGAAGCTCGACTCAACAGTTCAAAATTACATGCCTCCGCCGGGCTTGTGTGACATGTTAACATACTGTATACTCTGGATCTCGTAGATTATTGACAAAAGGCAAAATGGCATCATCAAAAAAGTTTATCGAGGGGTCATGGTTTTTTGAGTGGTCTACACATTAAATCAGAATTCGTCTGCTACGTGGCGCTAGTGTTCATGTGAACTTTTTGTAATATCTGTATTTTGATATCAAGATCATGTATGAACTCATTGCTTTCAGGAAATTTATTCGGGTCATCATGCTCTTCCAGATGGTCGACATCATAGTTCAGAATTATTTCACTGCGTGGCGCTGGTCTGCTTATAAACTATGAAATGAATGTTTACCGCTAGTGCACATAAGAGGCTGATTACGTCAATATGGGTATTTTTGGTACGTTCTTCTGACAACTTCGGATTAGTCCCTCGGAGAAGTTCCTGACAAAACTTCGGGTAAATCATTCAAAAAAATATAAGAGAAGTTCTGCAGAGAACTTCACGAAAGTTTTGCAGAGAACTTCAGGAAAGTTCTGCAGAGAACTTCAGGGAAATTCTGCAGAGTACTTCATGGACAATCTGAAGAAAATTTCAAGGAAGCTCTGCAGAGAACTTCAGGGGAGTTCTGCAGAGAATTTCAATGAATTCATGAACTTTATGGAATTGCAAAGAACTTCTGGTAAGTTCTGTAGAGAACTTCAGGGAAGTCCTGCAGATTAATTCAGTTCTTCAGAGACCATTAATGAAGTTTTTCAGAAAACTTCAGGAAAGTTCAGCAGAGAACTTCAGGGAAATTCTGCAGAGAATTTCAGGGAATTTCTGCAGAGAACTTCATGGATGTTCTTCATAGAGATTCAGGGAAGTCTTCAGAGAAGTTCATGGGCGTTCTGCAGAGAACTTCAGGGAAGTTCTGCAGAGAACTTCAGGGAAGTTCTGCTGAGAACTTAAGGGAAATTCTTCAGAGAACTTCAGGGAAATTCTGAAGAAAACTTCAAGGAAGCTCTGCAGAGAAGTTCAGGGGAGTTCTGCAGAGAGTTTTAAGGAATTCATGAACTTCATGGAATTGCAGAGAACTTCAGGGAAGTTCTGCAGATTACTTCAGGGCAGGTCTTCAGAGAACATTAAAGAAGTTTTTCAGAAAACTTCAGGAAAGTTCAGCAGAGTTTTTTATGGAAATTCCGCAGAGAACTTCAGGAAAGTTCTGCAGAGAACTTCATGGCAGTTCTTCAGAGAACTTCAGGGAAGTTCTGCAGAGAAGTTTATGGAAGTTTTACAGAGAACTTCAGGAAACTTCAGTAAAGTTCTGCAGAGAACTTCGAGGAAGTTCTGCTGACAACTTCGAGGCAGTTCTGCTGACAACGTCGAGGAAGTTCTGCAGAGAACTTTTTTATCACACCTGTCATCTTAATTATAGCTTCCGAAGACGAGCACATCTTATTCAGCCAGTGGATGCCTGAACAGACGCTGTTTGAGCCACACCTCCATGGTGGACAGACGCTCGATTCGCACCCCCTTAGTCAGCTAATTTCAGAAGGACAACAGTGCCCAGGTTGCGCTGCCAGTTAAACAATGCAATTTTTGGCTGGCGGTCGTTTGTCATCGTCCCGTGGCAGCGTGATGAAGCAACTCATGAGCACCGTGAGCTATATATAATAATAACTTATTTTGTTATCACTGCGAACAACTTGATAACAAATCCTGTATTGTAAGCAAATTTATTGAAATAGTAACAAATTATGTTATCAATTTGAAATCAAATTGTCATGCTGATAACTGAAAAAAATATTTTGATTAAAAGCAAAATTTCTTGTTGAAATATGCTGGAAATATATATAGTTTTACAATTCAACTTATAACGTTCATAAAAAATTGTGTGTTCAAAATGATAACATATGATAACAAAATTTGCCAATGGTGATAACAAAATGTGTTATGTGATAACAGCAGAAATCAAAACGATAACTGAGATAACAGAACTTGTTACTTATATGATATCAGGTTGTTATTTTCCTTTGCTAGGATTCTTGAGATAATTTCAAAATAAGTTATCAACATGATATCAAATACATACACTAATAACTGAAGTAGTGCTTCTGGTGAGAATCTCAATTCCCTATCCATCACATGCTGGTTATATGCCGCATTCCTCAGCATGCTGGTAGAATTCAGTAACGTTCGTCAAAAATCGTCCTTAAAAATTGATAACAGATGATAACAAAATTTGTAATGCTATAACAGGTAGGTTCAAAATGATATTTGAGATAACAAAACTTGTTAGTTATTTGATATCAGTTTATTATTTTACTTTGCTAGGGATTCCGAACGCGTTTGCAAAATTTCGGCCAAATTTAAAATATGTACTAAAGTTCTGTCATTTACTGTTTTGGCGTGGAACCGCTCATTGCGAACAACAGAGCCAAGAAATCTAAACCCTGCGTTACCACACAAATTATAAGTATGTTTTCTTAGTGATCAAATAAAAACAAGTGAATATGCTGAAATGATCATTTTCATTTGAATTTGAAAAGCCTTAATAAACTCGCCTCTAAGCCATACACAAGAAAAAGTTACTACGAGTAAATAATTCAGCAGATTGAATAATGTAAAGCTCTTCAAATAGGTGATCTACTCGCTAAGCGTGGGATCTATTTTCGGCACAGCACCCTTTGTCGAGTAACAAATTTCCAAACGTCATCACTGACACCTGACAACCTGCCCTCGATGCATCCATTCCACTTTCCGGGTTGCTTTATTCGCCTCGCTTCATCTTGAACCCCGCCCGGGTTATCTAAACGATCGGTTTCCGACTATCAGCAGAAGATAATGCGCCCATCTGCCGCCCCCCGACCAAACCGCGCAAAACATCCATTCAAGTCGGCCCATCAAAATGCTCTTTGGTTGCTTGTTTGTTTGTTTGTTTGTTTGTTTCTTGGCAGACCACCATCGTTTAAGTGTATACTCTAATTAAATTATTAGCGCGCTCGCGCCGCAAGCCACAACAGCCGCAACCATTAAGACGTAAACAAAACAGAAGCAAACTGCGGGGTAGTTTAAGTGGTGCGGCTGAATTGCGTGAGAATCGCCGGATTAATGCAGGCTGGAAATGGTGTGATCTTTTCTTCTTCTACAAAATATGGATCGAATTGCAAAGCAACCACACTTAAGTCTCGGAATAAATTGAATAAGTGTCTTTTCTTCGGGTGGAAGTGCTTGGATTGCAAACGCTTATCTTCTCCGATTGAATACAATCGGAACTCTCCCAGGGGTATAACTGCAATACAATCGGATGTATCGCATTTCCCGCTGTTGGACGATTGCCGCCGGATTTGATAGCAACAACCAGCCTATCAAGTGGAGTTAATTCATTTCAAATTATGACACTTGAGAGCGATACGAGCTGCTCCCGAGGTGCCGGGAGTCCTAGGTCTCTAATCTGCCGGAGGAAATTAGCAATTTCATGCATTTGAACCACTTTCACTGACCTACTGCCAAAGGAATCCAGTAGCGTACCGATGGCGCTACCTTAGGCGAATCCAATATCGTTGGGAAGTGACATGAATAACACAGCCTGTTGGACATGACGCAACGGATTTACGGCCGGTGCCCATCCCGATAAAACCTACATCACACGATGTCAGCACCTCCGGGCTCGAACCAATCAATGGCAGTACCCTTAGCACGGATTACAACAGGTAGAGCTATATTATTGAGAAGGCAAAGTAGTCCACTTCCATATCGAGTTGACAGGCAATAAAAGTCACAGCCTACCTGTTCGCGATCGCCGCCGTGGATGGGCGTTTCTCACGCAGGAAACCATTTCACACCGATGATCCTGTGCTCGGGTGACAACCGCACCCGATTGGATTGAGCTATAATCGAGCCAATTTGAGCCCCCAATGCAGTAACTTTATATCCGTCGGAATGGTTGGAAGGGTGGTTATCTTGAGAAATTCGAGATATGTGGGTAACCCAAAATGATCGACACAGGAACAAACCGTTTTGCGACTGCTGCTGCTGCCAAGTTGAGCGAACCGGTTTCATTCAATCGCTCTGGAAATTAATACTCAACATGGAAATTTATATGACCAACTGCAATCGAGGGACATTTCTCAACAATGTTGGAACACCGCCATCGCCGTCGGTCGTACTTAATCCGTAGGTATAATCTACGAACGATATATCTTTAAGTTATTGCAGTAATTGGAACAGGCCGCTCTGTCTGGTGGGGTGGCGGGTTGAACAGGTTGACGGCGATTGGCGCATTGCAAGAGCAGTTGCAACCATCATGCAAATTACAGGTTGAGATTTTCGTGTTTGCTATTGTGACGTAACACACAGAAGCGTAAATCAAGGTAAACAAATGGCTGTCACGTGCGATCTCCAGCTAATGGGACGGTCACGATTTTAAGGGGTTGGGGTAATTTCTCCAAAACCCACAGGGCGGAAATAGACTGATTAGAGCTTCACATGTTTGCACTCAACCGGGTAAACATACCTTGATTTGCTGAGATACGAACGAGATAAGTTGATATGAGGGGATTGCATTACGGTTAGAAACGTGATTGAGGTATTAAATTCCCTGACCCGTTGAATGTTCAAAGCATTTCAGTTACTCAGGTTGGTTATGCAAAGTTTGCATTTGCTGAATGTTGATCTTGGAAGGTGAATTCAAAATAGAACGGTGGCGTTTATGATTCAAAAAATACCGTGTAGTCAGCAAAGGCGTATTTGCATCAGTGGTGTCTTGTAGTTATATTTGATTGAATCAATCAATAGGTAGAAACTTTTCACAGGAAAATTTTAGATTTTTTTTCAAATACGAAAATTCCAGTGTTCACATTTGCAAATGAAACATCAAAGCTCGCTAATATCATCTCAATGATGGCAAAACGTGTGATTTTCTGCTAATATTCCTTGACGCATTTACGACGACGGAGAAAAGTTTACAAATTGGCAACGAACACAAGGTAACTGTGTCCAAAAATGAGCTTTAACATATTTTTCCTAATCGGAATGGTCTCACCAATTTTTAATGTTCGATGCAATTTAACTATATAATGCAATATTTTTTTAGTAAAGTACCTTGATTATCGAGATTTTCAGCCCTAGGCTGGTTCATCTTCCGTCGTAGTCACTCAAATACCTTTTGGGTATTTTTGTAACTTATCCGGGGGTGAGGTTCGAACTCGTGACTTTGGCGTGAGAGGTATTGATGTCAATCACTACGCCGGGGTGGTCTGCTAAAGCAATATTATTTATTTATTTTATTGGCACAACGTTATTTATAACATTACCTAATACACAATATCCCTCCAACGTTCTCGGTTTATGGCTGCTCCTCTAAAATCCCGAGGACACCTTGTACTCCTTAGATCTTGCTCCACTTGGTCTAACCATCTTGTTCTTTGTGCCCCTCGTCGGGTTGTGCCAACCAAATTCCCATCGAACACCATTTTAACAGGATAGTTGTCCAGCATTCTCGCAACATGTCCTGCCCAGCGTCCAGATTTGACCACCTTACGAATAGTTAGGGTACCAGCGAGTTGTGCGAGCTACACCTCTCTTGAACTCCTCCAAAGATGGTTATTAACACCCGTCGCTCAAAAACTTCGAGTGCTCGCAAGTTCTCAAGCATTGTCCACGTTTCATGCCAGTAGAGAACAAACCGGTCTTCTTAGTGTTTTGTACAGAATACACTCCTTACAGGAGCTAAGTATGTTTGACTGAAGTAGCATGTAGAGCCCGTTGTAGGCATGACTTCCACTGATAAAATAAATTCCAGATCTCACGGCTGCTATCATTTTCCGCAGTAACAGTAAAAATTCGTCGACTACCTCGTACTCATCTCCGTCTATCGTTAAACTCAGGCCGTATTTATCTTAAACCTAATCTTCATCCTTATTCCGACATATTTCAGCTTGCTGGATGAAGCCTCTGCGGAATGCGGTGAGGTTCTGGTAGAAGTTTCATGAGAGCGGTACAGTTTCTTCCTCTTCCTGGAACCAATAATTTACCTGGAAGAGTTAGGTTTGCTGCCTCCGCCTCTGTCTGGACCATTCCATACTCTGACGGGCAGCTTAACGCGAAAGTGCCGGCGCCGACTTCTTCTATTCCAATTCCTGCTGACACGTCCGATTCACTGGTTCTGTAGGTTTGTCCAGCGTAACCAATGACGTTCGCCGCTACGCTGCTGATCCGGATTTTCAGCTTCGGGTTGATCCATCTCCGATCGTAATCACTCAAACCCTTCTTTGGGTACTTTTGATACTCAAACTTGATACACTACAATTACAACAGATAGTTCAATGGAACAAAATGTCTTCAAATCCTACGTTTACTAAGCATTGTACAAAAATGCTGCGATACACTGCCAGCGACCTTGGGCGACCTTCCGGTAGTTGACGGAAACTTTAGTCATGACCGATGAGAAGATGAAAGTCGGCACATTCTTCAGCTCATTCGTGGCCTTGCCGGTCAGCTGTTCCTCCGTTTTTAGCCATGAAGTTATTGGAGTAGATTCTAACTGTACTTTAAACTCCATTAAACTCCAACGCATATGTGGTTGGTTATAATCATAACACACCAGAATAGTTTCAGCAATTGGAAATTTGCACATGGCCATTTCTGGAACCCGAAGATTGGACAGGTTGTACGGCTCGGTAGCATGGAAAAGATGAACACCCGGAAGGACTTTTAAGGTAGGAAGATTAAGGTATTGGACAGGTTCTTACCAGGACCCTTTAGGTTGCGGGTCTTGTATTTGATGATTCTCCGGAGAGTCCTGCCCCTGACAGACGTAACATCGTCGCTGTACACTAGTTCCGTGGTGGAGTGGAGTTCGGTCACACCCAGGCGTTCCAGAAGTTACTCATTGTGGATATATGGAAAGCCAGTTTTAGGAGAGTATGTTTTAGTGGAAAGGTCCTCAGGGCCATCAGGGCCAGCGCATCGCAGGTTGATTTTCGTCGATAATGATAGCTAGCAGATCCTTTTGCAACGGTACAGGAAGGTTGTAGATGGGCGAGGTAGGTCAGCGTTTCCAGACTTGCTGGAATAGTTTCTGGCTAAGCTGCAATTGTCTCGAATTGAATCGTTGCCGACGTCTGGGATGCATTGCAGCGATGAACCGATCAGAAGGGCCTACGTAAGGGCCTGAAGATCTTTTGGATCCTCGGAAAGCTTGGCGAGTGGTTGCGAATTTAGGCATGCATCGATCTGCACCAGAAGAGTTTCCATGCCATCAAAAGCTGGCTTGGGGTCTCCCATAACACGAACAAAATGGTTCTGTGTGGAGTTGATTGCTGCTTCCTATAAACCTCCGAAAAGCGATCTATGAGGCGGATTGAAATGGCAGAGCATTCCGGTTGCCGTACATTTGCTGGCGAACGAGTTCTTGAAGTCCTTGGCACGCAGTAGCTTCCAAATTGCATTTGCTGTACCGACGGAGTTTTTTGTCGCTGTAGATGTCTGAACACAAGCCCCGACGAGATATGAAGCAATGGAATGCTTGAAGGAACCTTGAAGTACTCAGGTCTTTAACAAGCTCCAAGTGAACTGCCTTCGTGCTGAAGCAGACGAACAACGCTACGTACGCCTTCACATCTTTTCGGTGACGAGGCTTGAGATAGATTGGTCCCCAGAAATCAACACCCACGTCAGAGAAAGGCCTCAAAGCGGTAACAAGCTGTGAAGGAAGTTCGGCCATACATTGCTCAACTACTTTCAATTTTGATCGGAAGCAGGTGACGCACCGGTAACTATGCGACGAGTAGTATTTTTGCCTCCCAGAATCCAAAACCGCCCAACAAACATCGGTGTTGAATTAGAGCTTGTTCAAGCAAATTTGGAGAAGCTATTCAGCTGTTTCTTCTAGAATAGCTGAATAGCTTCTCCAAATTTGTTTGAACAAGCTCTAATTCAACACCGATGTTTGTTGGGCGGTGCCGAATGGTGTTGATGAGGAGCTGTGTGTAGGAGTCGTTCGTGTTGATAGCGAATGAGAACAAGTGAGACCCTGGTAAGAGTATTTGATGGCAAGAATCATAAGATTGTTCAGACTGCCCCAATCGTCAACCGATGCGTAAAACGTCGTCAGAAGCAATCATTGGATTGAACCCGCGAGGTCGTCATTTAGTGGATTATCTGGTTGGCCGACAGTATCTTCCATCCCGCATCAAAATTTGAACTAGCAGAATGAGTGCTAGTTCAGCGGTACGAAGTTCAGTTATTGTTGACGGTGACGCAATGACTCGTTCAGTCTTGGGTAGTTGGAGATTTTTGAAATACCGCCGCCTGCAGGCAGTAATGCGTAGCATACGCTGGTATTTGTGAATCCACCTACGTTACCCTTGATGGATGTTGACGAAGATGAAGGCGCGACTACAATCGAGGTTTTTTTTGCTTCCTTGGCTGACTCGGTGTCAAGAACTTCGTCGACCCGAACTGCTCAAGCTTCCCTTTCTCCTCAAAGCCATGGAGGACCTTGCCATCACAGTGTTCCACTGATCAAGTCCTCTCGAGATAATATTGGCGGGATTTTAGTAGCACTCGCTGTTCTTCGTTCTCTGCTGAATTTCGGAAACACGGTTACCAACGAAAGTTGATAAAATTGGGCACAGTAGCCCGTAGCCAGCTCAAAACGGTGTTGTTACATCTGAATAGATTCTGGAGGCTTTGGAGTTGATTCGTAGAGCTTCGGAGCACTTCTGGTAGAGTTCAGCAGACAGAAGTGCGCGCAAAGTTCCGAACGAAGAATGCTTCCACTGACGCATCCGTCGACCTGATATAGGCACACGATTCGTACCCGACTAAAGAGACATCTGAGAAGATGTGAAGCTCAACAGAAATCTTGTTTGGTAGAATGACGAATCGATCGATTCGAGGAAAATTGAGAAGAGGAGGCTCAGAGTACTACTTGGTCCAAAGTATCTTCGTCTGCTCCGGTAGTTGATTGTCGCAGTAGAACTGCTTTCCAGTGTTCTCTTTCAATCCCCTCAATACCTGCATGATGTTTTTGGCGACGATAATCACTAAACTCAGCGTATCAAAAAATTTGGCGATGCAGGAAAGAGAAATGTTACTTCAATGTCTTGATGGACTGAGCCTTGTCAAAATCCATCAATGGCTGCAAGGCAAGGTTCATTTCCGGAACTCTTTTAAGAACTTCAGAACAGTTGCATCCCAGCCGAGTTGAACATGGCATCCGTTTGTTCACCGAGGCTCGATGACTGCCGCGACGGTTTTTGGCGCCCGAAAAGAAATCATCGACGTAAAAATCTCGCAGGTTGCTTTTGCTGCGAGGGGATACTTCTCCTTTTCACCTTGGGCCATCTTCTTTAGGACAAGAGTGGCTAAATACGGAGTCGAAGCCGTGCCGTATGTTACGGTCTTCAGTGTATAGATCCGAATTTGTTCGGACATTGATGGACGCCAGAAAATAAGATGATATCGGCATTTTTCGGGAAACAAAAGTATTTGCCGATACATTTTTGCGACGTCTGATATCAGCATTAACAGATGCATGTGGATCGCAAGTCCTCTTGAACAATTGGGTATACCAGCATAACATCGTTCAGGAATACCCCAGTGGAATTCTTACAAGAGTTCCGTAAACGACATGCACCTTTGGTGTACTGCTCTCCTCGTCAATGATTGGATGATGAGCAAGGAAGTATGATGGCCCTGATGCTACATCTGATTCGTTGATTTGCTCCATATACCCCAACTCCTCGCACTGGTGCATAAATTTCCAGTATTCGGCAACTAATTTTGGTGCACGCCCAAAGCGACTCTCGATTATTCGGAAACTGTGCGGTGAGGTACGTCGATATCCAGAGCATCGACCATAAACGGTACTCGAACCATGTACCGCCCGTCCTCGCAGCGAACAGTAGCAAATGACCATTAGGCTGATGCAAAATTTGAAATATTTGCTCCCCTAAGCTTAATCGACGCCAATTTGGGTCCTGATAGTCCCCAAAAAATTTTAACACATTTGGTTTTAATTTGGCTTTGCACACGCTATTCATAGTTTGTATGGGAATTAGTATGAAGAATCTCAATCTTACATTTCCAGATCCCTAACATCTTGATTTTGTGTCCTTAAACCAAATCTTATATACATTCATATAGTGTAAGTTGTCAAGTATCAAAATGCCGAAGATACCTGACATGTAAATTTTATACAAAAATAGTTATTCAACAAATATAATAATAAGAACTAAAAATATGTAATGTATATAAAATATATAAATATAAAATATATAAATTATATATAATAATATAAATAAAATAAAATACTTAAAATATATGAATATAAAATATAAAAAATATATAAATAATAAGAAAACAAAAATAAGAATAAAACATCATACCTAAAGTGTGTATTTTATGTTTTATTGAATAACTATTTTTGTATAAAATTTACATGTCAGGTATCTTCGGCATTTTGATAGTTGACAACTAACACTATATGAATATTTAAAAGATTTGGCTTAAGAACATAATATCAAGATGTTAGGGATCTGGAAATGTAAGTTTGAGATTCTTCATACCAATTCCCATACAAACTATGAATAGCGTGTGCAAAGCCAAATTAAAACCAAATGTGTTAAAATTTTTTGGGGACTATCAGGACCCAAATTGGCGTCGATTAAGCTTAGGGGAGCAAATATTTCGAATTTTGCATCAGCCTAATGACCATATCCTTCTTCACGTGGATGGAGATGGAGGCGACAACTTCCGCCAGGCATTTCGTACTGCATGCCTCCCCGTTAATCGCAAACTTTGAAGAAAAGAACAGCGACCCTTCGCACTGATCGCCGGCCTCAGAAAGACCTTCTCCCGGATCTTGGTATGGGAGGTAGCGTCAAGTAGGTCTCGTTATCCATTATGACCAATCTGTTCAACGAGTTCAATGTTCAAAAAGACTGTTCTTAGTCTAGTAAATATATTCATTGTTTTGGTCACTGAAACTTCAAAAAATATAAATGTTTACGTTTTTTTTTCGAAGGGTTTACTGGTGGGACCCTGAATAGAGTAGAAACCTCCACGGCAGAACTTTGATGATATCGATGCGTAAATCCTTCCGAGTCATTTTGCCAGCCGTACACGGAACATGTCGTCCAAGAAGACGCTATTACAAATGATTCGGAAGGAGTCACGTTTGAGAATTTTGAGTCCTTTCGTCCTTTTTGTTATTTCGTTAGTCAGTGTTACGTTTGCAAATTTAATAAGGCGTTCGTAATTTGTTGAGTCTTTTGTAGTTCAGTCTGTGAAGTGTGTCATTTATGTGCTATGAGAGTCTTCCAAAGCAGTTTTCTCGAACTAATATTAAGAAGTTATGGTATTGTTACTTGTGCGTTACAATGACATAACTTAACTCCTGTTTGAAGCATTTCACCAGCCGTGCAAGGATCATGCAGCCATCGAGACACCGTTGACGCTACCTGAAAAGGTGTTACATTACAAGGTATTGCTTTCTTTCTCTCTCAGTCAACTTCATGTCCACTGTTTTGTATGGTGTCGTTTCGTCTTTTTGTTGTTTAGTTTGTTAGTGTGTTTTCCTTAGTCTTTTGTAGTTTAGTTCTTCATGTATGTGCTGCAAAAGTCTTATTGAGCAGATTTCTTGAATCGAAAATAAGTTGTCATTATGTCGTCGAGATATTTGAAGTCTATCAGTTTTAGTGATGTCTGTTGCTACAAGTCTCAGTAGTTCCAGTATAATTTTTATGGTGTACTGATGGGACTTATGAGAGAATGAGTCAGTGTAACGGCCAAGAGGGCATTCTGTAGCTTCTTCAGTCGTTTATATTTTAGTTAGTTGATGTCTAGTTCTTATGTGCTCTGAAATGAATAAATGCATACCTCGTCTTACTTTGTTTAATTTATTTATCAGTTTGTCCGCCTAAGTCAGTGTTTGTCTTCAGTCTTGTTATTCAGATAAATTCTATAGTTATTGTACAAAAGTTAAAAAGACCACGTGTTTTATGGATGGCCTTTGAAGAGTATACTGATATACATGGGTTCCACGATGCTCGAATGTTACATTTTAAAAGGTCCTGTTACGATAGCACACCAATAAACTTAAAAGAAAAGTGATTTTGTGCTGAATTTCTCTTCTGTAGTTTGCATAACGGAGACCAATTAAATTTTCTGTTGGTTTCTTTAGGTATTACAACATCAATCACACGCGGAACTGGCTTAATAACAACTTCAAGTTCAATGTATTCATTCGCACTAATTTTCTATTTCTTTTAACTTAACTTTAATTCACAAATTTTCAAATTAGAATTCAAAATTATTGCACTAGCAGATGAAGACTGTGGGCGATGATGATGGCAGTTTCTTCATCTTATTTTGTTGCCGGAAAGTTCTCATCGCATTTTGCAGACGAGCGCAATAATGAATAAAGATTCTGTAGTTGGTGCTAATGGTGCTGACGAACGACAAAAACTCACATGTAGATGTCATGACTGTACATTTCTTAATACGCAAACAGGTCCCGCTTGAAAGGAGGGTGGCTTTCTTTGTTTACTTTCTCTATTGTTAATAACTGTTTTCTAACTTTATCTGACAAACGAATGGGGAACATCCATAAATTAACTCACACTTTGAGAGGGCGGAGGGAGGGGCTTGGAAACTGCGACGATCCATGTAAACATTTGGGAAACCCTACACTAAGACTTTGACCAAGGGAAAGAGTTGGAGAATGGTATTATTTTTTGCGCGACATAATTCCATCGGTAATGTTTTTTGTGTGCAAATTATCGACCGCTGGGACTGAATAGTAAGCTACGACGACTTGAGCCTCTCTTAGCACAGTCGACTACAAAGTGACACCATGCTGAAGGTGGCTGGGTTCGATTCCTTATCTGGTCTAGGCATTTTCCGCTAAGGAAAATTTCTCGACTCACTGGGCATAGGATATGATTGAACTTGCCACACAATCATACTAATTCAGAAACGGTACCTGGCATCGAAAGCTCTCAATTAATAACTGTGGAAGTGCATTTAGAACACTGAGTTGAGAGCAAGCAATAAGCTTGAAATGCTAATTAAAGAAATGAAAATGTTTCATAATTGGAATGGACTCACCGAATTTCACTACTCGACATTACGACTCAATTTCTTACCTTTCCAATTTATAGGCTTTCAAGTCACTGCACGATTGTGAAATCAATAAGCTTGAAATGCTAAATAAAAAGAAGAAAAGTACATGTGAGACTCACTAATGTTTGTATTTGATGGACCTAACGCAAGCTGAATTATTTCAATATTTTGAGAATTTTTTTAAGGTTGAGCTCTAATCGGAAGTCTGCCATTTCCGTTTCTCACGTTTTGTCGCAATCAAGCTCCGGTTGGTAATTATTCTACTCCCACGATAATGCATGACCCTTAAGCAGCTCGTGCTCCACCAATCTAAGATCAACATCGTCGATGAAAGCCTGTTCGCGTTCACACACCGAGGAGGGTGTGCCGCCCCATCTTGAAGCGTTCATTCACTCTCATCTACATGATAGATGACATAATGAAAGTGGTGAAACGTACGCCCTGGGAACTTTTTCCTCGCAGTGACAACATCTATGACGAGTGCAACGATCGTCAATTCCTTCCTCGTCCTAATAAGGCCTTCCTCCCTCAAGGCAAGCGCGCCCCTGCCCGCGGAAACACAAATCAAAAACAATGCGAGCCTCTAGCGAAACCAAAGCGCAATCACGAGTGACGGCTGCGAGGAGATGATGTGTGAATTGCACCTGGGAAAACTGTCTCACCCAAGGAGTGCAACGGCGACAACGACGACGAGGAAAAGTGAATGGGATCGGTTTTCGTTTTTCACATGATAACGATCTGCCCGGTGCATGGTACCTACTCCTGGGATGACGAATGTGTGAATGCGCTGATGGGTGCACCCTTTGGACGACGAAGACGACGACGACGACGACGATGCCCGCCTCCACGCATTCGGATTTTGAACCGTTCAACAATCATGTTGAATATTATGAAACTGAAGAGATGTGTGTTTGTCGAGCGACGGACGATGGGAAAGGTGAACCGACGCGATAAATAATGATTTCCGTCTAGTGCATCTATTAGTCCGTGTATGCAACCGCAGAAACGGCAGCAAGAGATGGACAATCGCAGTGTAAATTTATTCAATTATGGACCCATTTATGTAACGACATAATCTTGTGACGCGTGTTTTGTTTTATGAAAGGTGTGCGATCTTGGGAGGAAGATACGGAGATGGCTCATTTAAGGCGCGGTAGGGAGTTCGGGGCTACGCTCCAGGGGCCACTTGATGGGTGTCGTCTTGTATGCCTGTAAGGGGTTTCGGTTAATGATCGGTTGAATGTCATAATCTTTGGTCGTTTCCATGCTTTTAAGTGAGGCTGATTGATTCCTTAAATGGCGAGTGCTGTTTTTTTTCGAATATTAACTATTTGAAACTTTGAATTTATTTATGCTGCTCCAGCGTCCCATTAGGACCACCAATGTGGTACAATGTTTCGCCACGAAACTCGGTGAAGGGCTACTGGTTTTCAGTTCTTCGAGTGTCCCACATTTACGGGATCTTGCTCCACTGGTGTAGTGGTAAGTGTGACTGCTACTTGGCACCCAAGTAGGTCTGGGTTCAATCCCAGCCGAGGTCGGTGATTTTTCTAAGGCGAAAAAATCTGGTCCCGTCTTCCTTCGGAAGAGAAGTAAAGCCGTTGATCCCGGCTGATGTGTTGATGAGGGCGATATGTTGGGTACAGGTAGTTGTCAGTTTCGTTTTCGAAACATTCGAAACTTTCGAAGGATGGGTGGTTACCCTAGCAAAGGAAAATAACAAGCTGATATCATATAAGTAACAAGTTCTGTTATCCCAGTTATCGTTTTGATTTCCGCTGATATCGCATAACAAATTTAGTTATCACCATTGACAAATTTGGTTATCATATGTTATCATTTTGAACGAACTATTTTTTTATGCACGTTATAAGTCGAATCTTAGAACTATAAATATTTCCAGTATATTTGAAAAAGAAACTTGGCTTTTAATCAAAATATTTTTTTCAGGTATTAGCGTGAGAATTTGATTTCAAATTGCTATCATAATTTGATACTTTTTCAATAAATTTGCTTACAATACATTCCCGACCAGAAGGAAACAACAAAATTATTTCAGGTTTTGTTATTCAGTTACGCTCTTTTTATAACAGAGGATGTTAGAATTCAGATCGCGAATGTTGTTAAAATAACAGAAACTGTAACAAAAAATCCTCAAGAGGTAACAAAATTATAGCAAACTATGATACAGATATAACATAAACAAAACAAACTTTGTAACAGTTTTGTTACGATGAAGCAAAATCATATCAGCTAGTGTTAGCATTAATTTATTTCTTTACGCAGATTATGCCTCTCATGCTGGTCCAACGTCCCATTAGGACCACCAATGTGGTACAATGTTTCGCCACGAAACTCGGTTGAGGGCTACTGGTTTTCAGTTCTTCGAGTGTCCCACATTTACCGGATCGTGCTACACTGGTGTAGTGGTAAGTGTGACTACTACTTGGCACCCCAGTGGGTCTGGGTTCAATCCGAGTCGAGGTCGGTGATTTTTCTAAGGCGAAAAAATCTGGTCCCGTCTTCCTTCGGAAGGGAAGTAACCCTAGCAAAGGAAAATAACATGCTGATATCATATAGGTAACAAGTTCTGTTATCCCAGTTATCGTTTTGGTTTCCACTGTTATTGCATAACAAATTTAGTTATAATTATTGGCAAATTTTGTTATCATATGTTATCATTTCGAACACACTATTTTTTATGAACGTTATAAGTTGAATTGTAAAACTATAAATTATTTCCAGCATATTTGAACGAGAAATTTAGCTTTTAATCAAAATATTTTTTTCAGTTATTAGCATGAGAATTTGATTTAAAATTGATAACATAATTTGAAACTATTTCAATAAATTTGCTTACAATACAGAATTTGTTATCAAGTTGTTCGCAGTGATAACAAAATAAGTTATTATTATGATATTCAACGAGTATTTTTTTGTTATTCATTCTGTTATTTTGGCTGTTTATTCAGCCTCAATGATAACATATTCAGTGATCTAAAAATGATAACCTGGTATTAGAACTAGTTATCGTAATGTGGTATAATCCTTTGCTCGGGATATGTCATTGCTATTCTTTCAAGTACTGGTTGTGTTTTTGGTAATGTGCCCGAGCAAAGGTTTGTGCCAAATTGATAACAAGTTCTAATATCAGGTTATCAGTGTTTGATCACTAAATATGTTATCATTTAGGGTGAATAATCAGCCAAAATAATAAAAAGAGATAACAAATTAATATTTGTTGGATATCACAATATCAACTCGTTTTAATTATATTTGAGTGATAACAAATTTTGTGATACGAACAAATTTCATGAGATAATTTCAAATTATGTTATCAACATGATATCAATCTCATACACTAATAACTAAAGTAGTGCTGCTGGTGAAAAGCTCAATTTCATTTCCATCACATGCTGGTAATATTCAGCTTTCGTCAGCATGCTGGTAGAATTCAGTAACGTTCGTTATAAATCGTCTTTAAAAATTGATAACAGATGATAACAAAATTTGTCAATATTGATAACTAAGTTTGTTATGCGATAGCAGGTGAGTTCAAAATGATATCTGAGATAACAAAACTAGTTACTTATTTGATATCAGTTTGTTATTCTACTTTACTAGGGTGGTGAGTTCTTTCTTTTCTGTTGTTTCTTTTTTTGTTGTTGATTATATTTGATATTGTTTGTTGTGAGTAACCATTTAAGTGTGCTGTCTCAAAAATGTATGCAAGTTCCTTAGTTACGTCGTGTGGAGTTAGTGGTAATGTCTGTATTCTGTGTGTCATGTCGTTAAATGATGCTAATTTATGTTGATATGAGTGATTGAACGTGTTTGGTACTGTGTATTGTGTATTAGTCGGTTTTCTGTAACTTTCAAATGAGAGTTTAGATTGTTATTTCACTACAATCAAGTTCAGGAATAATAATTGATCGTCATTTTCAACTTCGTTAGTAAATGCGATGTTTTGTGTGTAATTTAAAGTTTCTAGAGTAAGAGGTAAGATTTTTCTTTAAAATGACGAATTTAACGCCAACTCATCCAGTGTTTGGCAGCACCCTCTCAGAATCAATGAAACTTTGTGGGTGTGTAGACTATGTCTTTTCAAGCAACTTTGCATACTTTGGTTTTAAAAATTTATGTAGACTGCAATTTGAAAAGGGCTTTATTTTTGATAGTTAGTTTTTTAAATCAACATAACTCAAAAAGGAAAAGACTTACAAAAAATGAAGTTTGAGTGACTTTTAGAAAATTGTCTTTACTTTTATGAAATTAAAAAAAAATGTAAAATCGATTCGTAGACGCAAAAAAAAAAAATTTAAAATTTAGAGTCGATTGGCTCTAAAAATGGCTATCTTAGAATTGGATGATTTTTTTTCATAATAAAGGCAATATAACTGCCTAAAAGTTTCGACACACAGTGCAAAATGGACACTTTTAAGGAAAAAAAGTTTTTCTAGCAACAAATTTTTCATGTTCTATTTTTACCATGTATCGCCAACTCGTCATATAATATGGTCCTAAAACCCACAGACGCCAATTAAATTTAACTATAATGACAATTTGGATTTTTAAAGTTTTTGAATGTATGTAAAATCAAGGCGACTATTTGTAAAGGGCTTACTAACTTTTTGTTTGTTTTTAAACTTTAGTGATAATACAATTACATCAGGTAGCGGATCTCGTGTTTATTACCAAATCTTTGAAGTATATTACAAGAAGAACAATAAATTGGAAAACAAAAGCTTTGTCATAATGTCTGAAATTTTAACCCATGACTCAATAGCAGTTGTTGTTATCAGTTGTTTATATCAAAATTGCTAGAATTCAGTAAACAAAATTCAATAAATTCTTCAAAAAATATTTTCATGTTGGATGGAGCAGCGGCCAACAACAACATTACAGAAACAACATTAACAAAATAGTATTCTGTCTAACTAAAATTTTCGACATGTGAAATTTAGAGGAAAAAAATGAATCATCTCGATTTCGAAGAAATTTGCGGACATTTCCCGGAATACGTTTTCATCAACCGGCGCACATTATTCTCATCCATAGTTTTGGCAATCTTATTCCACTTGGTTCTCAACTAATTGATGCTTTTGACGACACTGCCATTCACCTTCAGCTTCCTCTTCATAATAGCCCACAATCTCTCTAACGGTCTGAGCTGGGGACAGTTTCGTGGGTTGACTTCTTTCGGTATAAACTGAATCTCGTTGGTTTCATACCACTGTAGCACTGTTTTACTGTAATGACAGCATGCAAGTTCTGGCCAAAACATGACAGGTTCATCGTGGGATCTGATGATTGGCAATATTCGCTTTTGGAGACATTCCGTTCTGTACAGCTCTGACTTAAATGTCTCACCAGTGATGAGAACCTTGGTCTTCCTACCGCAGCTCACAGATGGCTTGCCAAATCATGTATTTTCGTGCAAATTTATCTGCAAACACAAACTTGAATTTGGTAGAACATCTTCCTGAGCCGTAGTCAAGTAAAATTTTGTACCGGTAAGTGTTTGAAATTGGCCTTTACATAAGTTTCTATCATTGAATTTGTCAACAACTGATTATACAGTTTTCTTGCACGGATTGTGGCAACATTGTTCTGCTTTTGTTCCCTATTTGGATACTCCGCTCTCCTACACACTACCGATCAAATAGGAATTTATAATTTTTAGATACCTAAACGTCGAACTATCATCTGACAGGTATAGCACAAAAATAAACAAGTTCACATAACAATTATATATCTTAGATATAACGAACAAAAACATCACACCCCTTTAGGAACACAAAAATCTACTATAAATACTAGACCTACTGCGATGTTCTCTTCCAGTCGAGCGCTCGACACTGAAGAAGTCTGTAAGTCGCTGACAAAATAGGCCTATTTATCAAAATAAAAGCTTTTTATAGTAGAATTAAACGGAATATGCTCGCGTTTACTAGTGATAGTTAAAAAAAATTGTTTCAGTTTTTTATTTTCTCAAAAAAACGTGATCAAGTGCAGCGTTAAATTATGTTTCACTAGTTCCCCAATTACAATCGTTAGACTAATATGCTCGTAAAAGTGTTTTTAAAATAACTGAAGTTTTTTATCTGTGTTTAACTGCAGAAAATCTTGACAAAATCTTTGCTTCAAACTTTGTGTTGTAAAAATAGAAGGAAACTTTTCAGGTGCCTGGATGCTAGTGCACTCCTTTTTTATGAGTGCTATTGAGTTGCATAGAAAATTGAACGGATATGTATTCATCACAACACATTTATTTTGATTAGCCGGGAATCATCGGTTTACCCACATCACACTACAGCAAAACGGATCTTCTTCCTACAGGAAAACGGATCATTCATGTTCTCGGCGGAAAAAGATTATTGCACTTAAGTCCTTCTGACAGGCTAGTTGTTTTGTGTGTTTGTTTGTTTTGATTTCATTAGGTTCAAGGAACAAAATCCGAATGGAATTAATTAGGCATAAATTTGATGTTTGATAAATTTGTTCTCTTTTACTACCCGTTCTTATATTTTCAGACATTCTTCTCTTTTCAGAGAGCGAGTAATGAGCGCTATAATCCATAAGTCCTATGGCATAAGCTAGGACTATAGTCCCAACCGCTTGAAGAGAAATGGAGCATCACTTAACCTTCTTAGACTAGATGTTCCCATCGATCATTTGTGAATAATTTTTTTTTTTCTGTACCCCAAACAGTTCAACAATTCTTTCCGACTATTCATTTCCTTTTTCTTTTGATATCTACTGAAGACTACGTGGGTACCCCGTGCCTTCTTAAGGTAGATACCAGATCCTCCCTATCACCCACGGTTGCATGAACATAGCCAGGTGAGCGATCGAGGAGTGTATTCGTGGAGATTATTGCGTGAAGAAACGTTTCAGTGACCATTTCGTATCATGGTGGCATGCAATGTCTTCACTGAATTATTGCTCATCGTAGCTCCATCCACGAGGTGTGCAAACGTCAATGCTAATGCTAAAGCTAATCAACTCCTCCTTTTCCTTTCATGTGACAATTGGATCGTAGGATGGTAGCTGAAGAAGTGGCTGCGTCATCGAGTCATTAATATGACAGAGAATGCGCTGTACGGACTAGGATCGGTACCAGAAAAACAACACGAGCTCCGAAAACCATTCCAAATTACTTTTGACAACTGACTCCAACGATAGCCATCTGGTGGCAGATGGATGCAGAACTTTTAAAGGGTTCAATTCCAAGAAATGTTGTGTAATCTAGAATATCTTGGATCGTTTGGATCTGCATTAACTGTTCCAGATACAAAGGTCGCCTTTCGCATGCGTAGCGTGCGCAAGACAAAAGAGCATCAATTACGTTGTCTAAACTACGAAATGAGGATAGCCACGTTTCAGCAGCTTCTTGACGGATCATTTAGAACCTAGAATTACCGATGCTCCATCTGATCCAAAGCTCATAAGCTTTTCAGGAATATTCTTATAGTTTGTGCTTAGTTCTTCCAGGTGTCCTCCAGGGATTCCGTAGGAACCAGAAAACTTCACAAGTTCAGGGTTTCCTCCAAAAATAACGTCACATGAAAGTTTTTAAAAACTGCCGATGAAATTCCAGTAGAAAACCTATAGAAACGCTGGAAAGAATATCCTATGGAATGTCTAAGTGCTTTTCATTGAATTTCTGGAAAGATCTATGAAATTTTCTTAAAAATGTGCCTCACAAAGGTATGGAGAAATCATTTGAGGGCACAGACACAAACTGAATTTCAGAACGTCATCTGCTACTGCAGTGCCAGTGGCAATTGTTTTCTTTATAAATTTTTAGGTTTTCGCAATTGCCAAAAATCATAAAAATCTTGGACTATCTAAAAAATCTGTAACCTTAACAGATACCTCTATGAAAATAAAACAAATAAAAATATTGTGTCAATCTAAATAAATCTGTTCATATGGCATCCCTGGTTGTCACCACGTTGTGAGGAAATAGGCCGACGGAAAATCTATCTATAATGAATATCTGTCTGTCTGTCTGTCTGTCTGTCTGACCCTTAAAGACTCGGCGCCTACTAAACCAATCGGCGTGAAAATTAGTATGCAGGTGTTTTTAAAGTCGGAAAGGTTCTTATGATAGTTTGAGACCCCTCCCTTCTCTGGAAGGGAAGGCTCTTATACAAATGAAACAAAAACTTCTGCATAACTCGAGAACTAAATTTGGAATGTAGGGATTTTAGGGAATAGGTTTTTTTCTATGATAGGTCGAGCCTCTCTTTGTAAGGGGGAAAGGCTCTCTCATACAAATGAAACATAAATTTTTAGCATGAATCGAAAACTAATCAAGCAATTGGAACCAAATTTGGCACGATGAGGTTTTCGCAGGCAAGAAATGTTTTCATGGTGATTCGAGAGCCTTCCTTTCTCTAGAAGGGGGGCAGGGGCTGTCTTACAAATGCATAACTCGAGAAGTATTGAAGCAAATGGAATCAAATGTGGCATGTGAAGGGTCTTAGATTCAGGATTTTTTTATTTGATGGTTTGAAACCCCACCCTTTTTTCGAAGGGGGGGGTCTCATACAAATGAAACAGAAATTTCTGCATTACTCGAGAACTAATCAAGCAAATGGAACCAATTTTGGCATGTGGTGATTTTTAGAGACAAGAAACGTTTCTATGGTGATTCGAGATTTCTCCCTTCTGTGGGAGGGGTGGGGGCTCTCATACAAATGAAACAGAAATTTCTGCATTACTCGAGAACCAATCAAGCAAATGAAACCAAATTTTGCTGTGGGGGTTTTTGGAGGCAAGAAATTATTTTGATAGATTTGAGACCCCTCCCTTCTCTAGTGGGGAGAAGGGGGGCTCTCATACAAATGAAACAAAAATCTCTCCTTTACTCGAGAACTAATCAAGCAATTGGAACCAAATTAGGATGTGGGGGTTTTTGGAGGCAGGATTTTTTTCTATGATGGTTTAAGACCCCTCTCTGCTCTGGAACCATTCCTCTCGTACAAATGAAAATATGGTTCTCATACAAATGAAACACAAATTTCAACCAAACATGAGAATCATCCAAGCAACTTAAACACTAAACGTGTATCCGTCGGGTAAAAAGCATGTTCTGATAGAAGTTTGAACCCCTTCTTGATCAAGAAAGGGAATGCTTGAGCTACTTTCAGTGCTACATTATGCACAAGCAGTTAATATCAAAACGGTTATTCGACAGAAAATTACGTTAAAACTGACAGGATACAGGGCACAGTCATTCCAAGGAGGATGAAAGCCACCATGGTTTTATCCTACAAAGAAATGTATTTTTATATCTTGGAAAACCGACTTTTGATTCAAGCCTGGAGGACCGTGTGTTACATACAACTAACTCAGCTCAATGTATGTGTATGAAGTATATATGTCTAACGAAATTACTAACTTAGCTTTCCAAGCAACTACTGAACTGATTGGAGTGAAACACGTTGCTTTTGAATTTCATTGGAATCGGCTCCGTAGTTCCGGCAATCCCCTGGAGATATGGTCAATTTAAGGCTTTGCTGATAACCCATCGTGCAACACCTCAAATTACATGAAAATTCTTGGGCTTGAACCACATTGGCTACATTGAGTAAATGTTCCGGCTACTACTGGGAAAGTGGCCGGATTCGGATTTGGATCAAAACATCATGTGGCATATCAAATAACATGAGAACTAAAAAACAAGTGCAATGGTGGTGATATCAAGTATTTCGATCAAAATTGAGCATTATTTTTGATCATATTCAGAATGATGAAGATGGGGATGCAAAAGGGATCGATTTCAGAAGCAATTTGTCTAACAGAACTCAGCGTATTGATTTTAATGATTCTGTTTCGTGCCCTGTGGAGAACAGCCTTGGCGTACCACAAGGGAGTGTATTAGGGCCCATTGTACTCATTCTATACATTAATGACATTTTTGCTAATGATACCGCATTCTTCATTGCACCTAGAAGCCTTGATGTGGACGCATGTATGAATGTACGGAAACCAATTATTTCTTCATGTCTTCCTCAGATTTGACCTCCTTGGGATGCTTCCGTAGTGCCTGTTTTATAACAGCCTAGTATTTTTCGATGGGCATTAGTTCCGGTGCGATGGGGAGGTTCATGTATTTGGGTAAGAAAATGATCTCGTCGGCTTCGTACCACTCCAGGACAATATTTGAATAGCGGCACGAAGCTAAATCCGGCCAGAAGATTGTAGGGCCCTCGTGTTGCTTCAACAGGGGAATCAGACGCTTCTGTAGACACTCCTTGAGGTGGATCTCTTCGTCTACAGCCCCGGTAGTCACGAACGGCGGACTGCGTTTGCCACATGAGCAAATCGCTTGACAAATCATGTATTTCTTGGAAAACTTTGAAAGTGTCTGCTTCCTTACTTCTTCCGAAACATCAAACTTGTGCTGAGCAGACCGAACTATTGGGATTCCGCTTCTCTAATCTAATCTAATCTCACACTAACGCAGCCAATTCTTGAAGGCATCCTGGAAAATGATGGTTTCGTGAATACATCATTTTTCTTGTCATCGGCCAGGCCAACTGCGTAGTATGTGCCGCAGAGAGGATTCCAAGAAAGAAATAGAGCGATTCCAGAAAGAACTAAAATCGCTCTACTACTCTGAATCAAGGGAAGGAAGAAAGCGTGGACCTCCCGTACCAAACGCTTCCATGTAGAGTTAAACAGTGTGATAATTTGTACTTTATCGTTGGGAGCATAGATGCTAGAAAGGTTATTTTATTCTCCTTTGCCTGTGGGTGAACTTTTGGCATTTAAACCAAAAGCATGGCAATAATTGCCAAGGTTATAGCGCCTTATCTCGCTCAATGGTGGACAAAAGCTTACGGATAAATACGAAGCTGAAAATAGCATAAAAATATTATGAAGGGATGTTATAATATAAAATGAGAATAAAATGTGTACTGTCTGCATGTTTTTCGATTGTGGTCCTGCAGCAATATCACTGGCATTCATAACATTATCATTGCCATGAAGGAAAAAAATAAAATTTTCATACAATACTCGGAAATTCCATGGATGATTCAAAATTGTATACCGTATAAAGAATACTTACATTTTTCGTGGTAGGGTAAGATTTCAGCATACTAGCTTACCGGGCTCACGCTGCCTACATTGTGTTGGTGGGACTGCCTTCTAAGGTATAGCTGACGAGATACAGCGTTTCTTACTCAGCCGCTGTTTGAGCCGCACCTCCTTGGTGGACAGACGCTCGGCACGCACCTCCTCAATCTAGCTGAAGTCAGAAGGACAACAGTGCCCAGGCTGCACTACCAGCTAAGTACGCAACCCTTAGCTGGCGGTCTTTGTCATCTCTTGACCCGTGGAAGCATGAGGTAGGAACTTGTGAGGACCAGAGCTATGTTGCGGGGACGCACGCTCCATTACATTTGTCGACTCACCATTTTACAGCCCCGAACTATTGGGATTCCGCTTCAACACTTTTCCGACACGCTTGTGATCCTGATCACTAATAGAACATCCATTCTGACTGCATTTCTCCTTCCGATCGATGCTCAGTAGTAGTTTCGTAGTAACGTTTAATCAGACGACTCACCATTGACTGTACGATTCCAAGTTGTTGTCCGATGTCCCGATGAGAGAGTTGAGGATTTCCCCGGTGCTTGCGCAAAATGAATTCACGACGTTGCTTTTCGGGTGACGCCATTTTTTCCAGTTTTCGAAAATTCTAAACTACTTCTACCCAAATTTTCAAGAGAAAATACCCAATTGGTAATCTTCTACTACGTTTTTTTTCCGTGATGCAATTTGATGTGGGACACCCTTCATGGTATCCCCTGCGGTTTGAAAATCGAAATAACTATTTCGAGTAAAATATAATTGTACAAATCAATCAGCTCTTTACCATATTGACCATCCGTTTTGATTTTAGCTAATCAAACACATATATAGATATTACAGCGTTTTCAAAACAAGATCATGCGTTTGAATTTGAGATGTTATGGGTTCACTGCCTCACTGCCAATAGAGTGCAAATCGTACCCAAGGAGAAAACCCTCCAAATTCGCCGAAATTGCACCCATCTGAGAAATATTGGGCAATCGTAAATAGAAACCTCAAGAGGACTCAAAAAAGAAGCAGTTTAAGGAAAATTGGCGTTTAGCATCAACTAAGGCGGATATAACAGCGGTACACAATTTGATGGAAGGTGTGAAACGTAAAGCCCGACAGTTCGCATTGGGAAAATCGGAAGCCTCATCAAATAATTTTCCTGTATTTTGTAGATGATGAAATTCAAAAAGAAATAAAGATTGATCATATATATATATATAATAAACTAATCAGTGTGCATTCGATTATGTTTGACCAATTTTTTGACCGTTCCACCCTTTAGCTACGAAACAGAAACATTTTCTTTTGCGTAGTATCTGTTAAGATCTTTAAGAGTACTATTTGACCAAGGAGTACATCGGAGTTTTGCCGATCATTTTCGGTGTAAACTGATCTACGGCGAAGAGTACAACGAAATTATAAACTTCAGCTTTTTTTTAAATTGTCAAATTATGAAAATAAAGTCTAGTAAAGTCCGTTTTTCTGAAGTTATAACGAATCATTTCAGAGGTGGAAGTGAATTCATTTAGAATGCATTAGTTTACGAACAAGTGATGGGCTAGATGATGTTGGCATGTCTTCACCAATGGAGCTGGAACTTCGAAAACAGTAATATCCCGGCTGAGATCTTGGGTAACAACGCAGAGATCAATCATGCGACCGTTGATTGATAGTTGAGTAATAGAAGCAGTTGAATTGGATGAGTTCTGTCGTACCCTTATCAGCCAAGATCTGTTTCTGAACTGACTTCATCGATGTGTGAGCAAGGTTGTGATAGAGATATTCACACGAACCTTGAGTACAGCTAACAGAATAGAGCGCATGTTGAAGATGCCCTTGATGAGTATTCGATTCCATCCTCAGAGCACTACAACAGAATCTAACCGATGTCAGCCGATGTCGAGATGCGATGATATAACTTTGTAGATTTTTAGAACGTCAGCTTAGAGGAGCAAGCGAGATTCAGATCAGCCGAAAGCACAAGTCATTCACGAGCAATAGAAAAATTAATTTGACGTTTAATTTCACGAAAGCGCTGCGACCATATAAGTAAGAGCGCAACCACTTTGTGATCCAATCAGGAGAGCCCAGATACTACAGCTTGTCAATTTCAAGGATGTGAGGAACCTTGTCGAGCTCCTTCGAAAAATCGAAGGTTGTGGCGATTCTCAATTTCCATTGATAGGAAGTTTAGGTAGGACATCCGATTCGTTGTCGTGGATAATATTTTAAAAGTATTCGGAGAACGTCTGACGACTGCTTGAGTAAGTCGAGGTCAGGAATAAACCGAAACCAGGAAGCCGCAGCGACCGGAGGAATAGTGGCCAGCATTTTCAAACGCAATCCCAACCTTTCCATCAGAGACATCGAAATTGGGAAAGTCTCACACAATCGGATTGTCGACAAGCCGGACTGTCAACATATAAGGCAACAGTAAAAATAAACCTCAAGAGAACTCAAAAAACAGTTGGAAGTGAATAACAGTGGAAGACAAATTGGTGGATATAACAGTGGTACAAAATTTGATGGAAGGTGTGAAATAAGAAGCCCGTATTTGAAACATTTAAAGCCTTAAGCTATGTTCATTTAGAATCCGGAATAATAAAATCATCTGTATCTTGGTAACGGATTGACGTACACATAAGTTTAATACGTCAAAACAAAGGTAATTTACTGTCCTTTAATGGAAAAAATATCAATACGAATCATTTCTCTTCGTTTCAAATGGAAATTCGCACTTTCTTCTTTATTCCTTTCTTTAAACGCTGCACACCTCCGGAGTCAACTTCCTTGGCACATTTGTTCCACATTTTGGTCATCTGAGTCGCGTCCCGAGCCGTTTTTCCACTTTTCTTAAGCTTCCGATTCATTACTGCCCAAAATCTCTCGATGGGCCGGAACTGCGGGCAGTTGGGTGGATTTATGTTTTTATCGATGAAATCTACGTTATTATCGCGGTACCACTGGATGACTTCCCGGCTGTAGTGGCAACTCGCCAAATCTGTCCAAAACCTCACGGGACCTTTATGGGCTTTAATGAAACGTAGTACGCGGTTTTTTAGGCATTCTTCCTTGTACAGCTTCGAGTCCTTCGTCTTATTCGTCACGAACACTTTGGTCTTTGCGCCGCAGCTGCATATCTCTTGCCAAATCATCAGTTTGTTTGGCAAATTTGTCCATAAGAGTAAGCTTAAACTTCGCAGGAACATCTCCTCGTGCCGTCGCCATGTCGAATTTTTGGCCAGAAAGCTGTCCGAAATCCATTTTGACGTAGGTTTCATCGTCGATGAGCAGGCATCCTTGGTTTTAGTGACGAAACTTTGCTTCAACGTTATGTTTGGTTGCTTACTGGCTCGATAAGAACGATATCCTGCTCGCAAACGAATTCTTCGAACGGTACTACGAGCAGCAGCGTATTTTTGTGCGATTACATCATCTGATACTCCAGGGTTTGCTCTGACGGTTCTCAACACCTTTTGGATCAGCTTGCGGACATATTTTCCACTACGACGCTTACCTTGAGGCACTCGATCCACTTTCCGTGCCGCAGCAACACAATTAGTGCTTTCGAATTCTAACTGGACAGAACTTTAATCAAATAATTTTTCTATGTTTTGTAGACAATGAACTTCAGAAAGAAATAAAGATTGATCATTTATATAATGAACTAATCAGTGTGCACTTAATCATGGTTGACCAATTTTTGACCGTCCCACCCTTTAGCTACGAATTTTGATGAACTGTCGCAAGGGGGGACCCTGGAGTAGTATTGTGACATCCGGACATAAATAATGAAGTTTTAGTGTTTTTCCGCTTTGTCACGAGTGCATCGATGATTATAAGCACTTTTAGAGTTTGATATAGAGTCGGCTATATGCATGTTTGGATTATTGGCAGATTGTGGAGTGAAAAAAAAGAAGACCAGTGCATGTAGAAATCGGCCACTTGCTGGTCAGACGCAGCAAACGAAGACAACGCGCATGCGCGCGTGAAAGGCTGCCATATTATTTCAGTAGCATTTATCACGTGGTGTACAGATTTTTGTTATGTAGGTTGCATATCTAACGGGCGGTTTAGCAACGTTAATTTTTGCGCTTTTGTTGTCGCGATTGCATGAAATTAATTACGAATCAAAGTCGATAATTTTTATTTTTACTAATGAAAAAGCGAGTGTCATTAAGGAAGCGGCTATGGGTGAGATCAATCTAATTTTAAACATATAACAATAACCTAATTTTAAGTAATACTAAATACGTCCTGGTTTGGAAATTTTACATTTCCATAAATCTGGATTGATTGTAAAGATGAGTCAAAAACAACCCAAAATTGAGTAAAATTAAGGCTGCCTAGTCACTGAAAAACTCTTTGCTCTGAGTACAACTGATCAGTTAACTTGATTTCAAACGCCAAAACTGCCTCCAGGGACGTTCCATTTTAAGTATGTTGATTACAATATTAGACAACCTTTCTTCATAACGACCGGTTATTGTATGAAATCACTCCACAGCGCTGCACCGGCTGGTATTAATTTCTCTCAATCATAATATTTTCCGCATACAAACACACACACTCATTGGATTGCCCTATGAGCCACACGATTGATCACAGTTCAACTTTTTCAATTTTCCGATTATCCAGCTCGGGGCGATAAATAATGGCCAGCAGGTGCCCACCACGGCTCCTCCACCAATTCGCGCAACACTACCCACCTCCCCCCTCCCCCTCCTTCGGAAAATGCATATCGATTCAATCAAACCTGCAAACAAACCGGTGCCGGTCGTTTGAAGCGTGTAATTTCGATAAATGTTTGCCATAAGCCGTTTGTTTTTTTTTTTTTGCTGCTGCTGCTGCTCTTCCACCAAATTGTGAAAACAAACAATAACAGCTTCTCTATCGGACTTGATTGACGGTTCGATGCAAATAACTGCACCAGGCGGGCAGTGCAATTTTCGAATCAAATTTGCGTCTTTCGATGGTCGAATCTGCTCGATTGTGGTGTTGTTTAAGTAAAAGCATTTTCCTCTAATCGAAAGTGCCGTCCTCCCAATCCAGTTTATAATTATTGGCGATTAATTGGCGAACAAACGAACACCTGTTGCTGGGTAAATTCGCGACCAAAGCTGCCTAGTTGGTGGTGTGAAAGTGGGTTCCCAATTAGCAGCAACTGTCAAAGGAAGCGGCGACGATTGGGAATCGAATCATCGCGAGTGGGTGGCCAATTCCGACTGAGCATGAAGCAACTACTCTGGAAAACGATTGCATTCTCCGGCGCCGTGTTCGACATGATTGCTCCTCGCGGGTACTTCCCTTCCGTTGGACTACTTCTGCATCGACGCGAAGGGGAGGGGCGGCTTATTTGCATAAGACAAGACTGTTTTTTTTTCATTTGCTATTTCAATTTAATTAGTTAATAGGCACCTTGGAGAAGCATGAAATGGAAGGTTGAAAAAATTAGGCTCACGACTTGGGAAACGACGGCTTCGATTGGAGAAATTTTTTTGCCTAACTGATTCGAAACTCGATCGATCCGGGGATCAAAAAGCGCTGCTGCTAATTAAATCGGAAAATCGCTACCGCTTTTCAACACTTCAGCTCTGGTGGTTGGTTTGGGATTGAGGTATCGCGTTGTTCTAATTTTATTATCTCATAAAATTTTGCACCCTTTGTTTCCATGGCTTAATTCGATTATTTGCTTCGGCACGCATGGGCAATCGAAATCAGCGGGATGGGGTCTTCTATTTGTATTTCTTTTCGCCAGGTAATTCCACTTTTTGTTTTCTAATGTTTCTTCGCCTCGTTGGTAGCACGAACGGTGAGAAAAAATGAGATAATTCACTCAGGGTTGAATCAAATTAAAAGAAATGATCCGATGTTAATAGAAGTCATTTCTATAGAGTGGAACAGATGAAACTCTTTTTTTTTTAATTTGAGGTCTTTGACAAATTGCTAAAAATTTCGAAAATATTGGTTTATCTCGAAAATCTGTAATCTTCTCATATAGATATCTGTATGAGAAAAAATAACTGTATCGATCTAGATAAATCTGTGCATGTGGCAACCCTGTCTAACAGACGTTCTTTACTTAAATATGAAGTCTGTGCTAGGAAAGTACTGTGCCTTTGGTAAATTTGCTCCGAAAATCGACATTATAAAACATCACCTTGTAAATACTTTATTTTCAATAATTTAATGTTTGATTCCCTTCGGGCTCGACGTAGACAACCCAATATGCCAATTCGAGATATTTTGGCTGTACGTGATTTGGAGTACTTGAAACTCATTTATGTGTTTTTGACTAACATTAGCCTTAGATTGTAGTTAGTTTAACCTGTATGTTTACTATAAGTTTTTTGTTTCTGTACATGCGTGTGTTTTTTTTTCTTTTTCAAAAAATGTCCAAGTCAAAAGAAAACCATAAATTTTATAGTGTGTTTAGATAATTTAGAATTTAAATTTAATGTGGTATGTAAACCATACTTTAGATTCCTACCCTACAGGGTGGCCACACAATCTTAATTTAAACATTCCCGCATTTTTCCCGATTTTTTCCCGCATTTGTGCCTAATTTTACCGACTGGGATATTTTCGCGTTTCATATAAATTTGATTAAAACATATGTTTGAAGTTTTTGGGGGAAACTGTGCAATCTGAAACTCTGACTTGTTTCATATAGGCAAAATGACGCGTAGCAGCCGCAAATTGAGTTTCTTCATTGTTGCGTAACCTGCTTTGATCTCTCATTTTGCCAACGAGAACAAAGATCGCTCAATATAAGTCAAGTTTATAGAAGCATAAACATCGAAGAAAAATAGTAAAGCATTCGATATTTTCGAGTACAAAATAATGCACGTGCATTGCGTGCACATTGTCTAAACGACTTTATAATTTCAAAGTCGTTGACAGTTCGTAGACAATTCTCGGAGCTACCAAACTCTTCTAAGGTTGGTTCACCACCAGACACTTTTCATTTATTGAAAATTGTTGGAAACTAAGTAATCGTTGAATTATTATTGTACATAGTAGTAAGCCATGAAATATTTCAAATATACTTTTGTTCATTCGTTGCCCACACGTCATTCGAGTAAGACCTACTATGAGCCCAGACAGCTGCCAAAGCAACTGCTCTGTTGGAAGGAAGAATTTTTTTTCACTGTCAAGACTCAAGAAATTCCTGGAAATAAGATGACGCATCCGAACGATGGAGATGTAAGAAGTTTTGGAGCGCATGCCGGCGGCGATGATGGCAGCGTGGCTGGAACGCAAGTTGGCGGAACGGGACTACCTGGAGGCATGGTGTCATTGCAGGCGAGAGGAGTTCTTCGTGGTTCGGAAAATTACAACTTCTAGGCGTTTTCCACCAAGATGGTACTCTTCAAGGAGCGGACCAGGTGTGCAGTGAAGGACCGTAATCAAAGGGATCCGGAAGTAAGCGAAGAATAGTCGGAACAATCTCTGGCAACTATCTGTCTCAACATCGATCGGAGCATCTACGGCTTGGTGCAGAATGCGAAAACCGCAAAAGATGCATGGGACAACTTGCGGTACAGGTTCGAAGACAGTGGCTCTACCCAGAAGATTGGACTTCTTCGGAGGCTGACAGGCATCCGATTGATCGGGGCTGAGAGGGACGGCGACGCCATTTGCCAGGATCCCCAGGAGTACGTGCAAGAGATTATGCTGAACTGCAACCAGCTGATGAAGGTCGGCTTCAAGGTAGACGATAATTGGATGTGCAGTTTGCTGCTATGATCCGATACGATCCGATGATCATGGCCTTGGAACTCATCCGAAAGGCGTTGACGGCGGACATAGTCAAGGCGAAGATCATGGAGGAAGTGAAGGTGAAGGGTGGTTCGAAATCGTCCAAAAGCGAGGGTACATTCTTCAGCAAGAAAAATGTACCAAAGGAGTAAGATGATAAGGCTGGTGTGAAGTATTTCCGATGGAAGAAGATTGGACACTTTGCATCAGAATGTCAGACGGAAGCGATAGCGATTGATACTTCGATTCTGACGCAACTACTCACTTGTGCCGGAACAAGAACGTGCTCAAGAATCTACAGGATGTGTCATCGCGGATAAAGGTGACCAACAACGCTGAGGTGGCCGTCGTAGCGAAAGGATCGGTTAAGCTGGAGGCTGAGTGCAGCGATGTGACCTGAGATCTTTAAATGAGCAATGTACTGTGGGTCCCTGCTGATCTGGTGATTAGTTTACTCTCGGTGAGCAAGGTATGCCTGAAGGGATTTCGTGTGATGTTCTTCAAGGAGGACGTGGTAGTGGCGATTGGTTTTGAAGTTGGCAACCTCTACAAGCTGTTCGAAACGAAGAAGCCCGTGATGAATTTGGTGAAGAACGACAAGTACGAGTTGTGGCATCGGATGGGACACCTCGCTGCCGGTGGGATGAAGCAACTCAAGACGATGATAACCAGCCTAGACTTCGAAATGAAGAATCCAGCGAAGTACATACCGTGCATTGGAGGTAAGCATTCCCGTCAACCGTCTAAGTCGAAAGGGCACCGAGAGGAACGCGTGCTAGAGCTTATTTACTCGGACTTGTACGGCCCTTCATGGACGAAGCAAGTCGAAAAACCGTCGTGTATTTCTTGAACTCGAGGCTTTTGCGGAAAAGCAGGCTGGTGAGAAGTTCAAGGGAATCCGCACCGACAATGGAAAAAAAGTATGTGAATCAAAATTTCCGAAACTTCCTGCATAAGGAGAGAGTTCAGTACGAGACGTCCGCTCCTTACAACGAACGTTAACCGAAAGAGCGAAAAGCATGCTGTTTGATGCAAATCTGGGTAACCGTTTTTGGGCAAAAGCAGTTGCAGACGCATCTCACGTTACCTATCGCCGACAAAGGGACTGTTGGTCACCCCCGAGGAGAAGTTCTCCAAAACGTGGCCCGATGTGTCACTCTTACGAATATTTGGAGCCAAGGTCATGGTTTATGTGCCGAAGGAGAAGCGAAAGAAGTGGGACAGGAAGTCTGAAGCGTGCATCTTCGTTGGCTACAGCGAATGTTCGAAGGCGTATAAAGTTTACAACAAGAAGATGAAGAAGATTTTTGTCAGCAGAGATGTGATAAGGAGTCTCGTCAAAGCGTCGAAAAAAAACGGAGCTATAGGAAATTAGATCATGTAATCCCTGAAAAACGATCAATGCTGCAGACTTTATCCCAAAATTCAGATTTGGAACCAGCATTTTATCGTCTACTACATCATCCACAACAAAGAACAATTTTAATCAAAATGCTCCGTTTAAAAGTCGGTTGACCTTAAGGTAACTGATACAATAGATTTCTAAAATTTACAGTAATGCACACAATGGCGATGCTTCAGTCATAAGGATCAGCCAAGGCGTTCCAGTCAATTAAAATAAACCAAAAGTACGTTATGTGCGTAACCTCGCCTGTCACAGCCGTTGAGTCAGATCTAAGCGGTACGCCAATCTGTTTGTATTCGCCCCTTCTTGAAAGAATGTTGTACAACGTGCAAGCCCCAGCTAACGATGTTGAGGACTTCAAAGCCAAGGGCTGACTTGCAGATCCCTGAATTCCCCCTAAATTTTTTGAACGCCTTCCCGTTGGCAAACGGCCATCCATAGATCACTGAGCTGTCTTCCTCAGCAATGCTGGATTTTCAAAAAAAAACATTCCGTTAATTAGATCGTTGAACCGAGTAGATGACAAAACGCTACTAATCTTATCAATCTAAAAGGTGTGGGCATGGTTGCTGCCATATGACAAAAATTCCCGACTTTTTCCCGCATATTTCCCGATGATTTTGGATTCCCGCATTTTTCCGGCATTTCCCGATTTTCCCGAGTCTGTGGCCACCCTGCACCCTCTTTCCTGTCCGTAATTTGTAATTCCTATTAACCTCGAGACGGCCGCGAGTAATCGGCTCTTTCCTCCTAACTTTAGTTTTAAGATAAATGATGTATAAAAGTATGAAAATGTGGCCCTGTAAAGTTGATTCGATTGAGCCTGTACAAATAAATGATTATTAAAAAAAATAGTTTAATATTGGAAATCAATCAATTTCAACATCAAAACTGACGCGTAGAAATATCCCCGATAGATTGGTTCAAAGATTTTGAAAATCGGTCTTGAATGAATTAGTTGTTAACGTTCAAAACCTAAGCATATTTCGTGACGCTCCAAATTTTCGTACTCTTAAAGTGTACCCCTGTATTGAAAACAACGACGTAGTCCTACGTCAAAAAAGTGATCCAATGCTAAAAATGTCATTTCTAAAGGGTGGAACGGTTAAAAATTAGTCGACTGAAAGTTGGCTTATTTTCTTTTATGGTACACAATATGAAAATAGCCCAAACACCCCTCATGTTTCCCTAGTATGGAATGCTGCCTCTATTTGGCTTATGAAATTTTTTTCAGTAGGAAGAAGTTGGCATTCCTCGCGCATCTACAAATAGTGACTCGCTATGTGACGCTAGTGTGCTAATGTTTTCCCCGAAGGTGCCATATCTGAGGATCGTGACCATTTGGAAAGATGTTGTCTTCGGATAAGTTGTTCAGTGGAACAAGACCTTTTCTCTGATGACTACATACATACATACATTTATTTGTTCAACATCACATTTAGGATAAGACATAATCAACAATAGTACGCCACAATACTCGGTTTGCGGCTGCCGCTCTCCAACCTCGATCACGCCCAATGCTCGCCAGATCACGCTCCACCTGGTCCGCCCATCGTGCTCTCTGCGCTCCACGCCTTCTTGTGCCCACCGGATCAGTAGCGAACACCAACTTTGCACGGTTGCTGTCCGGCATTCTTGCAATATGCCCTGCCCATCGTATCCTTCCGGCTTACCGTTCTCCTGCACATCGCCGAAGATCGTCCTTAGCACGAGTTGCTCGAAGACTCCGAGTGCTTGCAGGTCCTCCTCGAGCATGGTCCATGTCTCGTGTCCGTAGAAGACTACCGGTCTTATTAGCGTTTTGTACATGGTTCATTTGGTGAGGGGGTGAATATTTTTAGACCGCAGTTTCTTCTGGAGCCCGTAGTAGGCACGACTTCCAAATTAGGACAAATTTCACGACTCGTATTGTTGTCAGCCGTCAGTAAGGATTCCAGGTAGACAAATTCCTCCACCACTTCGAAGGTATCCCCGTCTATCGTGGCATTACTTCCTAGGCAGATCCGGTCGTGCATGTACTTTGTTTTCGACGCATTCACCACCAGTCCGACCTTTGCTGCTTCGTGTTTCAGGCGGGTGTATAGCTCTGCCACCGTTCCAAATGTTCTTGCGATAATGTCCATGTCGTCCGCAAAGCACACAAATTGACCAGATTTCGTGAAAATCGTACCCCGGCTCGTCGCATTACACCTTCCAGAGCGATGTTGAATAGTAAGCATGAGAGACCGTCACCTTGTCGCAGTCCCCGACGAGATTCGAATGAACTGGATAGTTGCACACCGTCCATCGTTGCTTTGATGAGTCTGATCCGCTTCCCAGGAAAGCCGTTTTCGTCCATAATTTTCCATAGCTCTGTGCGGTCGATACTGCCGTATGCCGCCTTGAAGTTGATGGACAGGTGATGCGTTGGGACCTGGTATTCACGGCATTTCTGGAGGATTTGCCTTACGGTGAAGATCTGGTCCGTCGTCTATCGGCCGTCAATGAAACCGGCTTGATAACTTCCCACGAACTCATTCGTTTTAGGTGACAGACGACGGAATATGATCTGGGATAGAACTTTATAGGCGAAATGCGGAATTGTGATCGCTTTGAAGTTCTCACATTACAAATGATCGCCTTTTTTATGTATGGGGCAGAGAACCCCTTCCTTCCACTCCTCCGGTAGCTGTTGGGTTTCCCAGATTCTGGCTATGATCCGTTGCAAGCAGGTGGCCAACTTTTCTGGGCCCATCTTGATGAGTTCAGCTGCGATACCATCTTTACCAGCTGCGTTGTTTGATTTGAGCTGGTGGATGGCATCCTTAACTTCCCTCAGAGTGGGAGTTGGATCGTTTCCTTCCTCTGCTGCACTGACGTAGTCGTTTCCTCCGTTGCCTTGGTCTCCCATGCCTACATTCTCCACGCCATTCAGGTGCTCATCGAAGTGCTGCTTCCACCTTTCGATCACCGCACGTCCGTCCGTCAGGAGGCTCCCATTTTTATCCCTGAAGATTTCGGCTCGCGGCACGAAGCCGTGGCGGGATGCGTTGAGCTTCTGGTAGAACTTCCGTGTTTCTTGGGAACGGCACAGCAGTTACATTTCCTCGTACTCCACTTCTTCCAGGTGGCGTTTTTTCTCCCGAAAGACGCGGGTTTGCTGTTTCCGCTTCTGCTTATAACGTTCCACGTTCTGCTGGGTTCCTTGCTGCAGCATTATCGTCCACGCTGCATTCTTCTCCTCCAGAATCGCTCTGCACTCCTCGTCGAAGCATTCGTTTCGTCGACTCCGTTCCACGTGCCCGAAGGTACCTTCGGCTGCGTCGTTGATGGCTGCTTTAACTGTCCTCTAACAGTCCTCTAGAGGGGCCACATCGAGCTCTCCTTCGTCTGGCAACGCTGCCTCAAGATTCTGGGCGTATGCTGAGGCAACATCCGGTTTCTTCAGTCGGTCTAGGTTCTACCGTGGCGGTCGTCGATGCCGTTCATTGTTGATGACGGAAAGTTTTGGGCGCAGTTTGACCATCACAAGATAGTGGTCGAAGTCGATGCTAGCCTGATGACTAGTCGTTCATAATGTTTTCGCTACGCGGCGCTGGTGTCCAGTTAAGTTTTCTGATCAGGCTGTAAATTGGCATTTTGACCATTAAAAAGATTTCTGTCTTTGATAAAGTTGTGGGCCACGACTGCATCGTTAATTATGAGTACCCCTTTGAGGTTCTGTATGAAATAGACTATGCCTTATTTTGACAGCTGTTTAGTGTCAATGTGCTGCTTGCCTTGTAAACAAACGAAAACCTTAATTAAGTTTTACTTCAAGCGGAACAATGCAAAAATCGATTGTTGAACAAGTACTGCACTGAAAAGGGATTGTCGCTATGAAAATTAGAAATCGATTTTTTGCGAAAAATTTGGAAAATAGGTGTTGATTTGGCAAGCAATTTACCAGTGCGGTATGAAACAGACACCTTTTTTCACTACCGCAAATATAAATGCCGAAATGTACCGGAAGGAATGCATGCAGAAACGAATTCTGCCACTAATCCGAAAACACAAAGGTTCGACACTGTTTTGGCCTGATTTGGCATCCTGCCACCTTGGACTGGTATGAAGAGAACAATGTCCAATTTGTGGAAAAGACGATGAATCCTCCAAATTGTCCGCAAATAAGGCCCATTGAGAAATGTTGGGCTTTGATGAAAGGAATGCTGCGGAAGAAGACTAGCGGAGCAGATGACATCATCAAATTAAAAAACACTGGGTAAACGTAAGCAAAACCATCGACGGAACGAAAACGTCATCGAAAACATCAAGAAGAAGGTGCGAAAGCTGGCCAAATCTACGAAAAATTAAATGAATACTGATGTAATGGGCTATTGTGATAGTCAATATGCAATGTAAATGAAATTGAATTGCAAAATATATAAAACATATATAAATACAGCAATTTTTAGGTGAACTCATAATCAACGATACAGTCGTTAAACCTTTTATCATTGCCAATTCTAAACAATGATTTCTAAAGTAAATTTCACATGAACAATGACCAACGATCTGGGATTACAAATTTCCTCTAGCAGCACCTAAATTTGGATTGCCTGGAGTGGATCAACGAAATTTTCTGAGGTCTTTTTCATTTTCGAGATGTAATGCCGGCTTTAAAGATTACGTACGGAATTTAATAGAGTACACCACGCTTGTCAGAACTGATTCGGATTTTCAAGAAACCTTACTCACTTTCTTAATATGATTTCAGAATTGCTAAGATTATTGGAAGCCTCGCCAAAAGCTCCACAGCACACGGCATCGGTGGTGCAGCGGTAAGCGTCGTTGCTTCTCACCCCAATCGGTCTGGTATCAATTCCAGTCGGCACCATTGGGTTTTTTTCTGAGTACGAAAGGAAGTAAAGCCATTGGTTCCGACCCATGTGTTGATGATTTTGATATGTCGGATCAGGCCGTCTACCTGGTTTGACGAAACAACCTCAGGCTGAAATAAAGGGTGTTTCGATCAAAATTTAGTCGACCTAAACTTGACGTATTTCCTTTCAGCGTGCATTAAAAATTTTTGCACACCCCTTATTTTGAAGATGTGTGTGTGTGCAGAATCATGCCTTTATTTTGATTTTGAGATTAGCACTTCAGTTATCAAAATGTCGTCGAAGGAAGAATTTGATTGCGTGGTACAGGCCGATGAAACTTACGTCAAGGCAGACTTTAAACAGTTTGGGAAGAAATATCTGGTGTGGCAGGCCATCATTACCTGTGGCTTGAAAAGCAACGTTTACATTGCGACCGGTAACCAGGCAACCAGGAAATTTATCCGAGCGAGTGCCTACAAAAACGTCTGCTGCCTATCCTGAAGCGACACAATTGTTCCGTTCTATTTTGGCAGGCATCTTGCCATTACGGAAAAAGGCCATGGGTGGTATGCTGCCAACTACGTGCAAGTGGTGCCCAAGGACAAGAACCTTCCCAACACACCAGAGCTCCGCCCAATCGAATAATATTGGGCCATCATCAAGCGGAACCTTAATTAGACTCAAAAAGCTGTTGTGAGCGAGAAACAGTTCAAGCCAAATTAGCGTTCTGCGGCGAATAAAGTGGACAAGAAGACCGTACAAAATCGTATGTACAAAATCTTAATTTCTCCTGTAATATTTATTAACTGAACTAGAAAAAGAAAAAGAATTGGACTTATTAATAAAAACTTTGATCGACTCACACACATGACTGTTTGACCAAATTTTGATCGGAAAAGCCATTATTCAGCATGGTCTTTCTTATTTGAGAAAGGAAGTGTGTTTATATTTTTCGGAACAGTCTATAATGCTACTATGCGGTTAATATTAAGCTCAATCAAAAGCCCTATAATAACTGAATATCAGCCCTATTGTGCCATAAAGATTAATTATACGGCTAGTGTAATAATCACATCTTGAGAGATAATCACATCTGGCTGGAATTCACCGTCCTGTCCTGAATTCCATCCACGAATTCCTAGTCCTGAAAGCCCATTTAAATCTCCACCATTTGTCAATTTGTCACTTGTCTCTCTAGGATCTCGGATTCTTATAATTTCTGGGATCTCCATCGAAAAGGTTATCAGTATATCATGTCTACAGCCTATATGAACGCCTCCGAATGCGGTGTAACGAAACATCTGTCGCAACTCTCCTTCCCAATCAAAACATTGCCTCATCCATATTCATCGACGAGATCAAGTTCCAAGCCAATATCTAATCATATCTTCGCTCGCACCCGCACATTGTTCTCTGCCCAGATAGGTGGAATGCAATCTAATCTCCGTTCGCCGTTCCGAGGGAGAGTAGGTGATCTACACACACGCCAGACACACCTTCCACATCCAACGAACGTTCGACGTTTTTCACGCTCGGCTAGGCTCCGTCAAGCAGTGAGGCAATCCCGTAAACGGTAGCAACCGAATCACTCGAACGGACGACCTCCCCCATGTACGTGTGCATGTATGTATGTACCTAAATTGTGTGTGCCAAGCCATGACAACCAATCTGTCTTCCTTCGCCAGCGGTTGCTCTAATAAATAAATGCCACCAAAACCCAACCTCCCAGCAAAGCACCCTTGGATCGCTTGAAGGCAAAACCACGCGAGGCAGATTGATCAATTCATCATCATCGTGCGATCATCGTCATCACCCACCTCAGCAGCGAAAACAGCAGCAAAACAAAACATCGATCGTGAAGGAATCTCCTTGGAAAGCAGATCTCATTATTGTGTGATCCGGAGGCAATCAGCTGCTGACGACGATCAGAGTCCGTTCGAGGCAGACACGCGAGGTGGATTTCATCCATTTCTTCCCCAGCCCCATGATCGATCATTTGGAGATGCTGCCGGCTACCGTGGACATTTCCGGACTGATTGAAAATCAGGTCATATCTCGGACAGGCCCTCCCCTGCCTCGGTCTGACGTCCCCGGCGTATCGTAATCAAATATTTGAGCCTTTTCTTTTTTTTTTATTTCAATTTGTGATTTTTCGTTCGCTTCCTAGCGCGAGATTTCACGGTTTCTCCGCATCGCATGTGCACAATTGAACGGACGGACGGACGGCCGACGCATATGGCAGTTTTGATATTTTTTCGATGCATCATAATTGCGCTTCACGACCATTCCGGGTCGGTCGGAGCTGATGGTTATCTCGCCTTATTCCTATGGATGATCCGCAATGGGCCTTGGAATTCATTTTTTTTTCGATTCGCGTAGGTGACCTGCCAGCAAGCGGTGTGCACTGTTACTATGGCAACTTGGAGTGGATTCTTTTGGATGCGATAAACCAAAAACGACGCAGGGGGTGGTGTGCTTTGATTGAATTAGTGTGACAGCAGGAGGTAAACTGAACTCAGTGGTGGAATTCAATTTTGGGGTCAGGCAGAGGAAAAGTTGTTTACATTGAATTAAGGAAAATTAATCAAATGTTTTCGATCGAATCAGAAAGTCAGTTGGATTACATTTTCAAATTTAATGATTGAGAAGGAGCGATTAAGAGCTTCATACTACTCCGAAACAAGAGTTTAAAGTACAAACAGAGTGTAGTTAATAATAATGTTTGCTCAAGAATATGATGAATTTTGAATTTTAGTATCGAATCAATAAATCACTAAAAAATATAATCATAGCCACGGTCTACAGTGGCCTCAAGTGAAAGTGATTCTCGAGAACGAACCAACTGATACACGAAGAAGAGGCACTCAACGTGCAAGGTAAAGAGCGAAATACGGACATTCCACAGGCTTCGAGGCTGGCGAAGTGCAGCCTTGGTCCGTGTGATTTTGGAGACGACTTCTGTGTACAGTAGAGGACACCCATGCCTTGGTCTGAATGTAGCTATAACTTACAGTGGTTTTTCGTGTAATTTAAGGGAACACAACGAACTTACTAAATGGAACTCTTATACAGTTTGATTGCTGCTTAAGAGCTTAATACAGAACTGTTATCTTCAACTTTAAATTGCTAAGAGAACGCTTACTAACTCATATGCTTCGGCAGGAAGCAACTCCGGGGAACTTAATTTATACATTTTGGATCTTGTTCCGAATTCTTATACAAAAGCGTACACAAAGGTCTTTTTTTTACATGGGGGATACGTTCCACTTTTACTTTAAAACTTTGAAACCACTTTTACTATGAAAGACTAAATAAAGTTAATCAACTCACATGCATAAACATTTTAAATGGCATCGATTTTGTTTGCATGTGTTACTTTTTCATGCAATGCACAGTGGTCCAGTAAGCTACTTTAACGAACGGCATTCAAGGAAGTTTAACCGTATTGTCAGCTTAGAAGACGTTTTCAAGTGGCTTCTTCTCACCTCCGATCCCGTAATCTCGCTTATCAACACACGTACAACTCGTGGTGAGACACAGTTTGGTTTACCTGGAGAAGCTCGAAACTTAATAAAAATTAACTAATATCCTATTAAGCGTTTTTCTATGAAAACACATGGTAATTGTCATATACTGAACAAATCCATGATTTATGTGTGTTTTGATTCTATTTGAGCTCTTGATGTATGTTTTTATTGAAAACTGTATGTTAGCAGAAAGTAGCTTTAAAAAGATAGAAAAATATCATCTCTCCCAAACTTCTCCTTAAACGTACTCTAAGGTGTGTTGAATCAAGTCATGGTATGCCATATTTTTTTCAGGTCCTCCATTTCATGTTGTAAGGCCTATAGTATGGCGTAAATTCAACTGAATAGTTTACTATAAAATGAAAACAAGAAGAAATACAACTGTTGGACAGTCCGTCAATATGTTCCAGACCTAACCACTTCAACTAGACAATAAAAGCGAAATAAATCAGTTTCTCCTATGCGTCCGCCATGGCAGGACGGCCAACAATCGTTCTCTATTTCATTTCGTAATGTAGACCCGCCGTGGGATCCCCTGGTGCCAGCAACAATTGTGCATCCAGCAAAATTGTAGCAAATGCTGGTAAAAGTTAATGTGAATGCACTTTTAGTCGGAAAACGATTATTTACTTAAATTCGGAATTATCGCAGTAGGCTTTAGGCTAGACAAAAAATATGTTCTACAGAGTTTTTATAATAACTTTCTACAACTTTGCTGAACATATCATCTCACGATATTGGCTCATAAAAAGTTAGAGTATACGCCACTCTTGCGTTTAATGCAAGAAAAAATAATTTCATACAAATTGTAGTACAATTAGTTTGCAACAAGTTCTCAGAAATAACCAAAGCTCTAATACCACAAATTTCGCTGAAAACCTCGCATATCCGCCTAAAGTAGCTTACTGGACCACTTTTGCAATGGTTAAAATACAATTTCTAAGAGGTTACGAGTATTTACACCAAAAATTGTAATTTTTTTTAAAAACCGTCATAGGATTACTTTCTGCCCAAAATGAAAAATGCGATCCGAATCAGGTCGATAAGTGGTTCCGTTCTGGAGTTATCGCCGAAAACAAACCGCGTAAACCGCGTAAAAACCGTATAAAAAAGACCTTAGTGTATTCAAAATCATTAAACAAGTTTGTTTACATATCGTGAATTCTTATTCGGGATTCGGACTCCGATTAGATCATGCAATTTTTTTCACACATCTTACTTGATATTAGCTGAACCCGGTGCGAGCGTTTCTACGCTGACAAATGGTAATTTTTCGGAATAAGGTTAGGTTATTTTACCTCGTTTGCTTATGTGTGAGTTCGATTATAATTTTTTTTATGTTAGTTTTTGTTTTTATTTCTGTTTTTGTTTTTAATTCAACCCTCGGATTGATAGTTTTAAATTTTTTTTTTCTTTCTGCTTAGAGGCATTTTATAGACAACGTTGTTATCTGCAAACTACGTTGTATCGTGTCAGTTTTAACGCGATTTTTCTCACGTAACCTTAGATTAACCTCTTGCGCATAATGTAACACTGAGGGTAGCTCAAGTGAGAGCATAAACTTTTATTAGAACATGCTTCTTACTCGAGAAATACACATTTTGTGTTTAAGTTGCCTGAATAATTCTCATGTTTAGTTGAAATTTGTGTTTCATTTGAGAGCCCACCCTTCCAGAGAGAGGAGGGGTCTTAAACCCCAAAACATGTTTTGCCTTCAAAAACCTCCTCATAACAAATTTGGTTCCATTTGCTTGATTAGTTGTCGAGTTATGTAGAAATTTATGTTTCATTTATATGAGAGTTCTCTTTTCCAGAGAAGAAGGGGTCTCGAACCACCATAAAAAAAATTCTTGCCTTTAATAACCTGCACATGACGAAGTTGGATCCATCTGCTTCATTGGTTCTCGAGTTTTGCAGATTTTTTTGGTTTTATTAGTATGGAAGCCTTCGAGAACGGGGAGGGATCTCAAACCATCATAAGAACCTTCCATGATCCGAAAAAATCCCTACACAATATTTATAACAGAAAGTATAATTATCATATTTGGTGGAAACTTGTGTCTAACTTGTGTCTCACCCCTTCCAGAGAAGGGAGGAGTCTCAAAACACCATACAAACCTATCTTGCCTTTAAAAACCCCCATATGCCAAATTCAATTCCATTTGCTTGATTAGTTCTCGAGTTATGCAAAAAATTCTGTTTCGTTTCGATGAAAGCCCCCCTTCCAGACGCGGGAGGGGTCTCTAATCACCATAGACACATTGTTTGTCTCTTAAAGACCACACTTGCAAAATTGGGTTCCATTTACTTGATTAGTTCTTGAATTCTGCCGAAATTTGTGTTTCATTTGCACAAGAACCCCTCCTTCCAGAAGAGGATTGGGTCTCGAATCACCATAGAAACATTTTTTTGCCTCTAAAAACCCCCACATGCAAAATTTGGTTCTATTTGCTTGATTAATTCTCGAGGTATTCAGAAATTTGTGTTTCATTTATCTGAGAGTGCCTCCCCCCCCCCCCTCTGAGAGGACAGGGGTTTCGAATCACCATAAAAACTTTTTTTGTCTTCAAAAACTTCCACATGCCAAATTTGGTTCCAATTGCTTGATTAGTTCTTCAGTTATGCAGAAATGTGTGTTTTATTTGTATGAGAGTACTCCTCTTTCCAGAGAAAGGAGGGTTCTTGTACTATCAAGGAAAAATATTCTGCCTACAAAATCCTCACATGCCAGATTTGGTTCCATTTGCTTGATAAGTTCTCGAGTTATGCAGAAATTTGTGTTTCATTCATCTGAGAGTCCCCTCCCCAGCGAGACGAGGGGTCTCGAATCACCATTAAAGCGTTTTAAAAACTTCCACATGTTAACTTTGGTTCCATTTGCTTGATTAGTTCCCGCGTTATGCAGAAATGTGTTTCATTTGCGTGAGAACTCCCCCTTACAGAGGGCAAACATTTTTTGCCTCCAAAAACCCCCACATACAAAATTTGATTACATTTGCTTGATTAGTTCTCGAGATATGCAGAAATGTGTTTTATTTATGAGAGACCCCCCCTCTTTCCAAAAAAAACGAGAGATCTCATGTCATAGACACATGTCTTGCCTCTAAAAATTCCCATATGCCAAATTTGATTCCATTTGCTTGATTAGTTCTCGAGTAATGCAGAAACTTGAGTTTCATCAATCTGAGAGCCCCCGAAAATCATAATAAAAGCATTTCTCGCCTTCAAAAATTTCCACATGCCAGATTTGGTTCCATTTGCTTGATTAGTTATTGAGTTATGCAGAAATTTGTTCAATTTGTCGCAGACCCTCCCCCCCCCCTTCCAGACAGGAGAGGTGTCTTAAACCACAATTGAAACATTTCAAACTTCCAAAAATCTCAACATACAAAACTTAAACCCCCATAGAAACATTTCTTGCTTTCAAAAACTCCAATATGCTAAATTTAGTTCCATTTGCTTGATTAGTTCTCGAGTTGTGCAGAAATGTGTGTTTCATTTGTATGAGAGAACCTCCCTCCCTTCCAGAGAACTGAGGGGTTTAAATCAGCATAGGAAAAAAGCTGCCTACAGAAACCCCACATGCCAGATTTAGTTGCATTTGCTTGATTTGTTCTCAAATCATGCAGAAATTTCTGTTCCATTTATCTGAGCTCCCTCCTCTCCAGAGAGGAAGGGATCTCGAACTACCATAGAAACATTTCTTGCCTTTAAAACCTTCCACACGCCAAGTTTGGTTCCATTTACTTGATTAGTTCTGGAGTTATGCAGAAATTTGTTTCATTTGTCTGAGACCCCCCTACTCCCAGAAAAGAGAGATGTCACATACCACCATAGAAAAATTCTGACCTCCAAAAACCCCAACATACCAAAGTTGGTTCCATTGACTTGATTAGTTCTCAAGTTATGCAGAACTTTGTGTTTCATTTTTATGGGAATCCCTCTTTCCAGGGGTCTCAAACCCTCATAAGCATTTTTCCGCGCCCTCAAAATCCTTGCCTACAAATTTTCATAGCAGTCGCAATAATACTCATGTTAAGTTAAAGTTTCTGTCTCTTTTTTATGAGAGGCTCCCTTTCAGGGGGGGGGGTGGTCTTGAACCACCATAGAAAAAATCCTGCCTCCATAAACCCCCACATACCAAATTTGATTCCATTTGCTTGATTGGTTCTCGAGCTATGCAGACAGAGTTGTTTCATTTGGATGGGACCCTCCACTCCCCTTCCAGAAGAGGGAGGGGTCTGGTAAAACGTTTATACACTTGGAAGAAGATCATGGAAGCCTGTATGGATTCTGGAAAGTGTGATGGTATTCCGAAGGGCTTGATGTATATCTAAGTAGTCCAAAGATGAGCTCTCAAGCTTGTGAAAGATTTCGCAGCGTCATTAGAAGACCGGGGAACCTAAGAACTCCAGAAGGTTTATGAATTTCAAATAATTTCCACGAGTGAAAATGAGTTCGATCAGGTAATTATTCTGCTAGAGTTTCATTGGACATTTCCTCTTAGATTTAACGAGAAATTCTTTCAGGAAGCTCAATTAATGGGTCCATTAAAAGGTCTAATGATGTTCAGAAAATTTCATGGAAATTCTTAGAAGATCCGTGGCACGTGGCAGATATCCAACAATGTAGTTTTATTCCAGCACTCTCAATCTTGTATAACATCCGCAAAAAATATAGGTTGTATGAACCCAGGTAACGTCCACATGGGCCAAATTACGAAGCTCTTGGGAATTTCATACAAGTTCTTGGAGCAACCCTAGAAGTCTATTGGAACTTCTCTAGTTCTTGGAATTGTCTGCCCTATAAGTTTTTGGAACTAACTTTTGAAGAAGTTCTTGAGCTTTCGTTCCTTCTAAAAGTTCTTGCAACTATCTGGCCTAGAGGTTCTTAAGACTGTCTTCACCAAAGGTTTATGAAACATCCTTCTTGGAATTTTCTCTTGGAATTTCTTGGAACTGTATTTTTTAGAAGTCAGAGGAAGTATCTTTTTGGGATGTTAATATCTTCCTTAGAAATTCTCGTGGTACTGTTTGCCCTAGAAATTTTTGTATATATTTGCTTTAGAAGTTTCTTGGACTGTTTGCTATGAACTATGTTTTCCCGAAAAGTTCTTTGAACTATTTTTTTTAGATTTTCTTGCAGCTGCCTGTCCTTTAATTTCTTGGAACTATTATTTATAGAAGTTCTTGAACTTTGTGCCTAGCAATTCATGGAACTGCCTTCTGTATAAAAACTATCTGGCCTAAAAGTTCTTAAGACTGCCTGCCCTAGAAGTCTTTGGAACTTCCTTCCAGAAGTTCTTGGAACTGTCATTCGTAAAAGTTACTGGAAGTTTCTTTTTTAGATGTTCTTGAAACTTTCTATCTAAGTAATTCTCGTGGCACTGTCTGCCCTAGAAGTTTTTGGGGCTGCCTACCCTAAAATTCTTAAAGCTTCTTTTCAGAAGTTCTATGAGCTATCTGTCCTATAAACGCTTAGAAGTGTTTTTTCGAAAAGTTCTTTGAACTTTTTTTACTACAGGTTCTTGGTACAGTCTGTCCTAGAATTTCTTGGAATCGCTTTTTTTAGACATTCTTGGAACTATCTGGCCTAGATGTTTTTGAGACTTACTGCCTGAGATGTTTCTGGAACTTACTTTGAGAAGTTCTTGGAACTGCGTTCCAGAAGTTCTTGGAACTTACTTTGAGAAGTTATTGGAACTTCCTTTGAGAAGTTCTTAGAAATTCCTTTGAGAAGTTCTTGGAACTTCCTTCCAGAAGTTCTTGGAAATGTCGTCTCTAGATTTTCTTGGAATTGTCATCCCAAGAAACCCTCAGAGCATTTCCTTTAGCTTTCTTTTTCATTATAGAAGTTCGTGGAACTTTTTGTGCAAGTAGTTTTTAGAATTTTCTGCAAAAAAATCGCTTGGACTTTCTTCTTTATTGGAATTTTCATCCATAGAAGGTTTTGGAACTGTTTTCACTAGATGTTCTTGCCTTCCCAAAACATAATGAAACTATCTTCCCTAAACGTTCGTGGAATATTTTTCCCAAGAAGGTTTTGAATCTGTCTTCCCTAGAAGTGCATGGAACTGTCTTCAATAGATGATCATAATTTTTTTGGAATTGCCATTCCTATAAGATAATGAAATTTTGTTCCATATAATGTCTGTCTTCACTTGATCTTGGAACTGCCATTCCTATGAATTCATGGAACTGTGTTCCTTAAAATTTCTTTGAACGACCTTCCCTAGAAGTTCTTGGAACTATCTTCCCTAGAAGTTTTTGGAACCTGTTTTCCTTAGAAGTTCTTGGAACTGATTTTCTTGCAAGTTCTTGAAACTGTCTTCCTTAGAGGCTTTCGGAAGTGTCCTACCAAGAGGTTTTTGGAATTGCCTTTCCTCGAAGATATTGGAACTGTTTGCCTTTGAAGTTACTGGAATTGCTTTCCCTAGAAGATATTGGAACTGGACGATAATGGAATTTTCTTTCATGAGGGTTTATGGATCTGTCTTTGCGAGATGTTAGAACTGTCTTCCCTATAAGTTCTTAGAATTGTCTCCGCTATAAGTTCTTGGATCTTCCTTTCGAAAGTTCTTGGACCTTCCATACCTAAGTTCTTATGTCTTCCTTTCAGAAATTCTTGCATCTTCCCAAAAGTTCTTGAAGTGTCTATCTGAGAAGTTCTTGGAAGTATCTTTGCTAGAAGTTCTTAGAGCTTTCATCCCTTTTTTTCTGTCGGCCTATTTCTTCACATGCTGACAATCACCGACGCCAGGAAGACGACTCGACCACCTGGACCCTACCTATTGACTCATGAATATGAGCCGGAACCAACGGCTTTACTTCCCTTCCGAAGGAAGACTCGACCAGATTTTTTCACCTCAGAAAAAACACCTTTGTCTACTGGAATTGAACCCAGACCCAGACCCACTGAGGTGCAAAGTAGCAGTCACGTTTACCACTACATCACCAACGCCGGCAACTTTCATCCTTAGATGTGTTTGGAACTATCTTTTCTAGAAGTTTTTGGAACTGTCTGCCTATTAATTTTTGAAACTTTATTCCCTAGAAGTTCTTGGAAGTATCTTTCCAAGCAGTTATTGGAACTATCTTCCTTAGAAATGATCGTAGGACTGTCTTCGCTAAAAGTTCTTGGAACTTATCCTAGAAAATCTTGGAACTGTCTGTTCTACTAGTTTTTGACACTCCCTTACCTTGAAGTTTTTCACCTTTCGTGCCTTCATGGAACATTGTTTGTCAAAGTTTTACAAGGACCGTTGATCTTATGATAGGTAGAATTGTCAAACTCTTGGAAAAATAAATCAAGAAACCTGTATGGATTCGGGAAAGTCCAGTGGCGTTCCGAAGGCTTGATGAAAATTTACAGTAGTTCGTAGGTATGCTCTAAAGCTTTTGGAATACTCCGCAGCACCATTGAGTGGTCCGAAGAATCTACGAACTACCCACTAGATTTAAGATTTTCACACTCAAAAGTTCTTGAGCTTTAGTTCATGAAACATTCCTCTTGAAACTTTTTGCCTGTTTGTTCTTGGAACATGATCCTTAAAAGTACTTGGAACTTTCTACCCTAGAAATTCTTAGAGCTGTCTGCCCTATCACTTCTTGGGACTTCTCCAGAAGTCCTTGGAAGTATCTTTCCGAGCAAATTGAACTATCTTCCCGAGAAATTCTTGCGTAACTGCTTTCCCCAGAAGCTCTTGGAATTATCTGCCCTAGAAGTTTTTGAGATTTTCTGCCCAAGAAATTCTCGGATCTGCATTTCAGAAGTCCTTGGATTTTCCTTTCAGAAGTTTTTGGAAGTGTCCATCTGAGAAGTGCGTGAAAGTGACTCTCTGAGAAGTTCTTGGAAGTGTCTTTCGTATAAGTTCTTGGCGCTTTCATACTTGGATGTTTTAGGAATTATCTGCCCTAGAAGTTCTTGGAACTTCTTTTCCAAGTAATTCTTGAATTTTCGATCCTTTTAGTTCAGGGAACACTGTCTGTAGAAGTTTTTTCAAATACCATATAATAGGTAGGATTTTCAAACTCTGGGAAAAAGATGAAGAGCCAGTATGGATTCTGAAAAGTCCGGTGATGCTCTGGAAGGTTTGATGTATTTCTTAGTACTTTTTAGGTAAGCTTTCAAGCTTCTGAAATATTCCGCAGCATCATTAAGAGGTCCGAAGGAACTACGGACCACCTAGAAGGTTTAGGGTTTTCACATATAGAAGTTCTTAAACCTAGAAATTCATGGAACATTCTTCTTGGAACTATCTTCCCTAGATGTTAATGGAACATAATTTTTGAACGTTCTTGGAATCAACCTCCTCCCTCCGTACTAAGAAATTCTTGGAACTCTCTGCCGTATCTGTTCTTGGAACTTCCCTAGGAGTTCTTAGAAGTATCTTTCCGAGCATTTTGAACTTTCTTCCCGAGAATTTTTTGTAGATTTTCCTTACACAGAAGCTCTGAAACTCTGTGTAAGGAATCTATCCTAGAAGTTTTTGGGAATTTCTGCCCAAGAAATTCTTGGATCTTCTTTTCAGAAGTTCTTGGAAGTGTCTATTCCAGAAGTGCTTGAAAGTGACTTTCCGAGAAGTTCTTGGAAGTGTCTTTCCTATAAGTTCTTGGAGCTTTCAGATGATAGGTAGGATTTTCAAACTCTTGGAAAAAGATCAAAAAAGCCTGTATGGATTCTGGAAAGTCCGGTGTTGCTCAGTAAGGTTTGATGTATTTCTTAGTACTTCTTAGGTAAGCTTTAAAGCTTTTGGAATGTTCCGCAGCGTCATTGAGAAGTTCGAAGACACTACGGACTTAGAATTTTAACATTTAGAAGTTCTCTTTTTAGCTAAAGCTTAAGTGCCTAGAAGTTCATGGGGAATTCTTCTGATAACTGTCTTACATAGATGTTCATGGAACAATATTTTTAAAAGTCCTTAAGGGGTCTGCCCTTAAAATTCTTGAATTTTCCTTTCAGAAGTTCTTGGAAGTGACTTTCCGAGAAGTTATCGGAAGTGTCTTTCCTAGAAGTTATTTGAGCTTTTATTCTTTGATGCTTTTAGAATTATCTGCCCTAGAAGTTTATAGAACTTCCTTTCCAAGTAGTTCTTGAAGTTTCGATCCTAGAGGTACACGCAACATTGTTTATAGAAGTTTTGCAAAGACCGTTGATCTTATGATAGGTAGGAATTTCAAACCCCTTTAAAAAGATCAAGAAAGCCTGTATGGAATTTGGAAAAATCGGTGGTGCTCCGGAAGGCTTGATGTTTTTCTTACTACTTTTTAGGGAAGATTCTAAGTTTTTGGAATATTCCGCAGTATAATTGAGAGGTCCGAAGAAAATACGGACCACACAAAAGGTTTAGGATTTTCACGTTTAAAAGTTCTTAAGCTTAAGTGCTTAGAAATTCATGGAACATTCTTCTTGTTACTGTCTTCCTTAGATGTTCATGGAACTCAAGTTTTAAAAGTTCTTGGAACTACAAACCAACCCCCTCCCCTCCTCACTCTTCCTTAGAAATACTTGGAACTGTCTGCCGTATCAGATCTTTTAACTTCTCTAGGAGTTATTCGATATATCTCTCCGAGCAAATGAAACTTTCTTCTCTAGAAATTCGTGTGGAACTGCCTTCCCTAGAAGTTATTGGAACTATCTGCCCCAGAAGTTCTTGGGTATTTCTGCACCACATGTTCTTGGGTCTTTCTTCCACAAGTTCTTGGATCTTCCTTTTAGAATTTCTTGGATCTTCCTTTCAGAAGATCTTGGATCTACCTTGGAAGTGTCTATCCGAGATGTACTTGAAAGTATCTTTCGTAGAAGTTCTTGTAGCTTTCATCCTCAGATATTTTTGGAACTGTCTTCCCTAGAAGTTCTTGGAACTGTCTGCCCTAGAGGTTCTTGGAACTTGCTTGCCTAGAAGTTATTCAACTTTCTTTCCTAGATGTTCATGGAGCATTGTTTGTAGAAGTTTTGCAAAGACCGTTGATCTTTGGATACGTAGGATTTGCAATCTCTTGGAAAAAGATCAAGAAGAACTTTATGGTTTCTAGAAAGTCCGGTGGTGCTCCGAAAGGCTTGATGTATTTCTTAATACTTTTTAGGTAAGCTTTGAAGCTTTTGGAATGTTCCGCAGCATCATTGAGAGGTCCGAAGAAACTACGGACTACACAGAAGGTTTAAGATTTTCACGTTTAGATGTTCTAAAGCTTAAGTGCTTAGAAGTTAATGGAGAATTCTTCTTGTAACTGGCCTCCCTAGATGTTCATGGAACATAATTTTTAAAAGTTCTTGGAAACCCCCTCTCCCTTCATATAAATTCTTGGAACTGTCTGTTCTATCAGTTCTTGGAACATCCCTAAGAGTTCTTGGAAATATCTTTCCGAGCAAATGGAACTTCTTTCCCTTTAAATTCTTGTGGAACTGCCTTCTCAAGAAGTAATTGGAGCTATCTGCCCTATCTTCAGAAGTGCATCGATCTTCCTTTCATAAGTTTTGGATCTTCAATTCAAAAGTTTTTGGATCTTCCTTTCGGAAGTTCTTGGAAGTGTCTATCCCAGAAGTTCTTGGATTTTCCTTTCCAAAATTCTTGGATCTTCCTTTCAGAAGTTATTGGATCTTCCTTTCAGAAGCTCTTGAATCGTCCTTTCAGAAGTTTTTGGATCTTCCTTTCAGAAGTTATTGGAGGTGTCTATCCCAGAAATGCAAGAAAGTGACTTTCCGAGAAGTTCTTGAAAGTGTCTTTCCTAGATGTTCATGGAGCTTTCATCCTAAAATGGTTTAGGAATTATCTGTCCTAGAAATTCTTGGAACTTCCTTTCCTAGAAGTTATTGAACTTACGTTCATGGAACATTGTTTGTAGAAGACCACTGATGTTTTGACAGGTAGGATTTTCAAACTCTTGGAAAACGATCAAAGAAGCCTGTATGGATTCTGGAAAGTCCGGTGGTGTTACGCAAGGTTTGATGTATTTCTTAGTACTTCCTAGGTAAGTTTTCAAGCTTTTGGCGTATTCCGCAGCATCATTGAGAACACTACGGACACCGAAAACATTACGGACTACCCAGAAGGATTAGAATTTTCACATTCAGAAGTTTGTGCCTAGAGTTCATGGAACATTTTCTTGTAACTGTCTTCCCTAGATGTTCATGGAACACAATTTTTAAAAGTTTTGGAACCACAACTGCCCTCCCCTTGTTAGAATTTTTTGAAACTGTCTGCCGCATAGGTGCTTGGAACCTTCCTAGGAGTACTTTAATATGTCTTTCCGAGCAAATGGAACTGGGAGTTATTGAAACTATCTGCCCTAGAGTTCTTGGGAAATTCTTCCCAAGAAGTTCTTGGATCTTCCTTGAGAAGTTCTTGGATCTTGCTTTCAGAAGTTGAATCCTAGAGGGTTTGAGCTGTTTAGTGGAATACCTGTAACTAGAAATTAGAAGAAGAATTAGTATCTTCCATTTAATTCCAACTACCTTTGCTTATCTTCGACAGATACGCGTATTTCGTCTACAATGTGCAGACATAACTCGACTGTCAGTTATTAGTACGAGACACTGAAGAAGTCTGCACATTGTAGACGAAATATGCGTATCTGTCGAAGATAAGCAAAGGTAGTTGGAATTAAATGGAAGATACTAATTCTTCTTCTAATTTCTAGTTTGAATTAGAAGATACTAATTCTTCTTCTAATTCTAGTTTCAAGTTCTGGATCTTTAGATTCTTGGATCTTCCTTGGAAGTGTCTATCCAAGATGTACTTGAAAGTATTTTTCCTAGAAGATAGTGGATCTTTCATCCTTAGATGTTTGTGGAACTGTCTTTCCAAAAAATTCTTGGAACTATCTATCCTAGAGGTTCTTGGAACTTCCTTCCCTAGAAGTTGTTGAACTGTCGTTCCTAGAAGTTCATGGAAAATTATTTGTAGAAGTTTTGCAAAGACCGTTGATCTTTTGATAGGTAGGATTTTCAAACTCTTGGATCTTGGATTATCTCCTAGAATTTTTTGGACGTTTTCAACGAATCTTATGTATCTAATCTTCAAGTGTCCTGCCTTAGCTCAACCGGTGAAGGCGTAGCAAAAAAGCAACATAATAGTGGAGGTTATTATACTCCCTGTTTGACCAAGGAACTATTTGTAAGGGTATCTGTCTCGCATTATATTTTTCGATTTGCCGCTGAAAATCCGAAAGTTAAATCGCGAGTGATCTACAGGCATAACCACAAGTGTTGAATATCGCGATATTGTGTTACAAGGTAGGGTTTTGGCAATCTTTTTGACGATAATAAGTGATTTTATTTTTCGTAAATTTCCATGTAAAAGATTAGCATACTACAGCGAAGCTAACAATAGTTCAGAACTGTTATACACTCCGTCATACATGCCTCCTATTGTGTTCATGCATGCAAGTTGTTCTGTGTGTGGTAGAAAAATATCATCCGCTTAATAATAAATGAAGACAGTGATGTGTTGCCCATGTCTCAATCATTCTATATAAGAATACAAAAATGTTTTGTGGATATGAATGTTAACGCCCGATTAAAGGCAGTGAAATTATATAAATATTTCATCTGCCTACCGTACAGCAAAACCATCCTAATTAAACCATATATTCGTACACCAATCTCTATGCTTTCAGCCACAGAATGAGTGCGATTGATGAAAAGCATATGGAGATTGATGGCGACGAGGAGGTGATGGAAAACAGCTCTGCGGAAGGTGTTCCATCTTGTTCTTCGTCGATTTTAGATAGTCCGGTCGAAGGTGATGGCGGTTACGAAGACGACGACGACTTCGAGGATGGAATAAATGTTACCATTCTATCAACTGCATCCAACGTTTTCCTGAAAAATTCTTCTACAGCTGAAAAAACAGCTGCAAAGTACAATCCTCTAGAAATAGTTCCAGGTAATGAGCAGAAATCAAAATTAAGTGGAGCTGCGAGAAAACGGTACAAGCGAATGATAGCTGGAGGGGTTAGTCAAGAAGAGGCGTATCGTCTCGCTCGTACTCCGTTGCAGACACCTAATTCTGAAAAAAGGTCACGCAATGCTGATCTTAGTGGTTCAGCTAGTACTGGAGAAAATCCTCGTAAAAAACAAAAATATGAACCCATCTGTAGAACCGACACATGGAAAAAAAATGTCGGTTCAAAATCGTTTACAAATCAACTCAAATTCACGCTCTGGACGGAATCAAACGATACAGAGCGAAAATACACCTCTTTATAGTGCTGTTGTACAATACATTAGGGTAGGAATCCTTCCAAAAGACTACCCTAACGTGGAACTTTCTTCTCAGCAATTGCTTGCAACACGAAAAGCTATTCTTGCTAGTGTTGTACAGCAACGCAAACAAACAATTAAACCTAAGTTTGGTCAATGCTCGCTTAGAACCGGGCATCTGATTCTCGTTTGCAAAAACCAGGAAACAGCTGACTGGTTAAAAAGCATCGTTTCTACATTGTCTATCCCTGGGGAAGTAGAACTCATTGCACTAGATGAGAAAAATATCCCTCGTGCTGTAATTATCATTGGATTCTTCCCAGTGAGTGCAGAAGACAGCACAGATGACATTCTAGCACTCTTGGAGAGCCAAAATGAAGGTCTGTTAACTGATGAATGGCGGGTGAAACAACGCAACATAGTTAATCAACTACATGTCGAATTGATTTTCACAGTAGATGGAACTTCGATGGACACGATCAAGAAGTGTAAATTCCTTCTTGATTACAAGTTTGGAACAGCTCCACTCCGTCGTAAACTTCCTCAAAAAATTAAATTATCCAGCCATGTCGCAGATAAAATTATCGACAATGGAAAATCAGAAGGGCAACAGGCTACTCGAGCTGGGGTAGGGGGAAATATGCTGACGAAGGTCTCTTTGCAAAATTTCGACGAAACTGGAGATTTGGGAAGTGGGGCAAATCCTGATGCACTGTCATTACCAGGGCCTAGTGGGATTACGCATGCAAACAGTGGGATCCAAAAAATCCAAGAGGATCTCACAGCAGCGACTTAGGGTCAAAGAACATTTCCCAACAATCTCAGGATCTAGAAACATATTGAGACCTAGACGTAATGCCAAAAATCTCCTACAATCCAATGTTTTACAAATACTGGTTCTACTGATAAACAAACTCTTATTCACAAAAACAAATACATAGAAAAATACATTAAAAATTTGGGTGATCGTGATACCAATACTGGGGGGTTAAAAGCACCCCGTGAAAACGATACTTTACAGAATCCTAATAATGTACAACAATAATGTAAATACAAATACAATCAATAATCACAACCAAAAAATAATATTAATGTCACAAATACCAACATCCCTAACAACACCACTAATCAAATCACCCATAATGAACCAATCAATTTCATTCAAATAAATTTACATCATGCGAAAGAGACAACGGCTGTCCTTACAAAAGTTCACTCAAAGCAAACTGGACGTTGCATTAATTCAAGAGCCGTGGTCGCTTAACAGTAGGGTGTTGGGAATACCAAAATCGCCTCACAAGCTAATATATGATGAGAAGCAGGTCGCCCCTCGAACAGCTATTCTCGTCAGTAGCAAAACAAATTTTTACCAATAACTGAATTTGTAAAAAGAGATATTGTCGTAATCTTGATGGAGGTCCCTACCTCTCGTGGAATAGCAGAAATATATGTTGCATTCGCCTATTTCCCTAGTGACATAGAAGAAATTTCTCCACCTAACGTTGTAGATTTTGTGGCTATTTGCAAAAAGAAAATAAACCCATTATTATTGGATGTGATGATAATGCTTATCACGCAGTATGGAACAGTACTGATGTTAATAATAGAGGCGAATGCCTTATAGAATATATAATAAGCAATAATATAGATATTTGTAACAAAGGATGTGAACCAACCTTTGTAAACTCAGTTAGAGCGGAAGTCTTAGATCTAACTCTCTGTAGTGCTAGTATATCAGAAACTATTAACAACTGGCATGTATCAAATGAAACTTCATTATCAGACCACCGACACATATTGTTTCAATATCAAGCAGTCAAACTATCAACAGATGTTTATCGTAATCCTAAAAAACAAACTGGGATCTATATTACAGAAATCTTGAGAGTATATATCAACTTCCTGAGGGAATTTTAATACAGCTCAGGAACTTGAAGAAGCTTCCGTAAACCTATCACAGTCGATTTTACAGGCTTTTCAGGCGAGCTGTCCAGTTACCGTGCGTTCTACTAGTAGAGATGTATCTTGGTGGAATAAACGCTTAGAAATGCTTAGGAAAAAGTCTAGAAAATTATTTAATAGAGCAAAGAGAACCATGAAATGGGATCAATATAGAGTTGCTCTAACAGAATACAACAGAGAAATACGAAAATCTAAACGTTTGGATTGGAGGCGTACATGTGAAAACATTGAAAACACTCCTGTGGTTGCAAGACTGCAAAAAGTCCTCTCGAGAGATCATACTAATGGCTTAGGCACTGTTAAAAAAGAAAATGACTGCCTTACTTCTAACGGATTTGAAACTTTGGAAGTCATGATGCAGACACATTTTCCTTGTTCAGTAGTAATCGGAAACAATGATAGAAACAAGTCACAGTGCTCTAGTCATGAAGAAATACATCAGAGGAATGAAATTAGCATGGGAAGTAACCTCGAAAGCTTTCCAACACCTTTGAATAATTCAATAAACATAGCTGATAAAATATTTTCTAGACCGAAAGTAGACTGGGCAATTCATTCATTTGATCCATTCAAATCACCTGGTAAAGATGGGATATATCCAGCCTTCTTACAAAAAGTAATGGATTATTAACATCATGTCTTACGAATATGTTAAAAGCAAGTTTAATACTTGGCTATGTTCCAACATCATGGCGTCAAGTGCGTGTTGTTTTTATTCCGAAGGCTAACAAAAAAGATAAGACGTCTCCTAAATCATTCCGACCAATAAGCCTATCGTCAATAATGCTAAAAATAATGGAAAAGCTTATTGATCATCACATTAAAACAATTTATTTGAAAAATAGTCCTCTGAGCAGGTGTCAGTTTGCATATCAAACTGGAAATCAACTGTAACAGCATTACATACACTTGTTTCTAAAATAGAAAAACATATGAAGCAAAAGAGATTTTGCTTGCAACTTTTCTTGATATAGAAGGAGCATTTGACAACGCGTCGCACAAATCTATGACGAGAACAATGTTAAAACATGGTTTTGACATATGTATTATAAAATGGGTTAATAAATGCTATCGCAACGTGAAGTATCTGCAGAGCTTGGTAGTGCGTCTATATCTGTGAAAGTAGTAAAAGGTGTCCACAAGGAGGCGTTCTATCGCCTCTTCTCTGGTCATTAGTGGTAGATGACCTACTGACAAATCTAGAATCACAAGGATTTGAAGTTATAGGGTTTGCTGATGACATCGTTATTATAGTTCGAGGAAAATATGATAGTGTTATTACTGAAAGAATGCAATATGCTTTAAATTATGCGATTAAATGGTGCAAGGATGAAGGTTTGGAATAAACCCCCAGAAAACATACCTAGTTCCATTTACCAAAAGAAGAATATTCAAAATACATGGCCTCCACATGAAAGGAACTTTAATGACGCTTGCATCTGAGGTTAAGTATTTGGGTGTTATTTTGGATTGCAAACTAAATTGGAATTCACACTTAATACAGATCATAGATAAAGCAACAAGTGCACTATATATAAGTAAGAGAACTTTTGGTAATAAATGGGGATTGCGACCAGCAATGATCCACTGGATATACAAGGCAATTGTAAGACCCAGAATTACATATGCTTCCTTAGTATGGTGGCCAAAAACTAAAGAAAAATGTGCCATTAAGAAGCTAGAAAAACTTCAAAGAATGGGTAATTTGTTCACAACTGGTGCGATGCGTAGCACACCAACGAAAGCATTAGATGCAATTCTCAATCTGCTTCCGTTGCACCAATTCGATTCAATTGGAAGCCGAAAAAATGTGTGCTTCGTCTCAAATGGACTAAATCGTCTCTTGATGGGAACATCAGGGGACATTTAAGTATTTTAAATGACATTCAAATTAACCCATTACTTACAGTTAATAACGACTGGATGGAAACGCAATTCAACTTTATTCGTTCATTCAATGTGATAGAACCAGACCGCACTGTTTGGGTGGCGGGAGGACCACAAATAAGTCCTGGATCTATCGTATTCTATACTGATGGGTCAAAACAAAATGATCAAGTAGGAGCTGGGGTGACAGGTCCTGGAGTTAATTTATCAGTTTCAATGGGTAGATGGCCAACCGTCTTCCAGGCTGAAATTCAAGCAATTGTGGAATGTGCTTCCCTTTGCTTAAAAAGGAATTATAAACATGCAAATTTATGTATTTTCACTGATAGTCAAGCAGCTTTATCTGCATTGAAATCTTTACATTTACATCAAAACTAGTATGGGAATGTCTCCTTTTACTTCAACGGCTGTGTATTAATAATACAGTTAATCTTTACTGGGTTCCTGGACATTGTGGAATCGATGGTAATGAAAAAGCTGATGAACTAGCTAGGGCTGGATCTTCTATGCCATTTCTAGGCCCAGAGCCATTTTGCGGAGTCTCTGCATGCGCAATCAAAATGGAACTCAGGAACTGGGAAAAGAAGATGGTGATCACAAACTGGAATATAACCACTACTGCCCAGCAGTCTAAGAAGTTCATTACGCCTAACATATCGAATACACAGAAGCTTCTCGGTTTGTCAAAAAATGACCTGTGCACTTACACAGGCCTAATAACAGGGCATTGTATGGTTAAATATCATCTAAGACTAATGGATAAAGTCGGAGATGATATTTGTCGCTTTTGTTATGAGGAATGCGAAACCTCTGAACATTTATTGTGCAACTGTGCTGCACTTTTTAGCACAAGAACAAATTTTTTCGATAAGAGGCTTTTACAGCCCTTTGAAATATGGTCTCTATGCCCTCGTAAGGTGGTGCGTTTTGTACGAAACATTATTCCTTACTGGGATAATACCCTAAATCATGCGATGATGGTTACTTCTCATAGTAGCTTATCACCTTGAAATGGTATAGAAAAATGAGTTGTGTATCACAATAGATCAAAACAATGGTCGCAGTGATAATACACCCAACAAAAAAAAAAAAAAAAAAAAATGGTGCCCTTTCCAGGCCATATGGATCGCCAGAATCGAAGCAGTTCAACGAAAGTTCGTTAGATACGCTCTTCGCTTTCTCAGGTGGCGTGATCATACGAACCTGCCTCCGTATGAAGAGCGTTGCCGTCTGCTTAATATCGAACCACTTGAGGTGAGACGAAAGGCCGCTCAGGCTTTGTTTGCTGAGAAGCTGCTCAGGGGTGAAATTGACTGTCCGGAACTGTTGTTACAGTTAAATTTGTACGCTCCCGAGAGACCTCTTCGTCAACGTGTATTTTTGCATCTTGAGCCACAGAACAACAACTATGCATTCCATGAACCAATTCGAGTAATCAGCCAGCGTTTCAACGAGCTCTTCAATATGTTCGACTTCAACTTATCTGCTCACGTGTTTCGTCATCGGCTACTTGACTCTTTCCGTACTTCTGGCCGTAACCAAGTAGTTTAAGTTTTTTATCCATTTAGACATTTGTTGTCAGTTGAATTATTGTGATAAATAAATAAACACGTTCTAAGTCGTTTACACTGAGGTTGCTTTATACACAGGAATGAGAGCGATGTAAAAAAAACTCCTTAAAAAAAACGAGTAAATACCTGAGTCCGTGTCAAAATCCGTAATTTACGAAAACCTCGATAAAAGTTATGTTTCAGACGCGTTTCCGATCAAATCTAAGCGGACGATACTTACTCGCGTGAATTCCAAAAAACGCGTATTTTTTATCCGAAAACCTCGTCAAAATTGCGAAATAAGCGACTTCATGGTATTATCATTTTGTGATTTTCAAAGGCTCCTGAGTAACAATGAGGGATTCTCTCCTCTCTCGTTCTTTTTGTTGTTAATTACGACGCCATCATGAAAGTTTCCAGCGCTTTCTCCTTACACTTCGAAAAATGATCTCGCTGTGTAGCTTATTATGATATTCCCATACAAAATGACAATTTGGTTATTATGATTTTTTTTTGATTTTCCAAAATTTTTTATTATTTTTTTTATTTAAATCTGTTGGGAGCCAGGACAAACCAAATCAGGAAAAAATCAAGTAAATCCATCTGGTTGTTTGTGAGTTATCCGATCGTGACAGGAGAGCTGTTCATTTTTAAATATATAAATGTATGCATCTCCTTTTATATATGTAAGCGTTGTAAAAAAAATTAACAGTGCGTTTAGGTTTAAGGTGAATCGAGCTTCTGACTTTTATATGTTACTAGCTGAACCCGGTGCGAGCCTTGCTACGCATGCAACTAAATGAATGAAAATTCAATAGAACCTGCTCGTTTATGTTTTTTTTTTGTGAATGCATCTGGTTAAAATATTTTCGTTTACTAATGTAATTTCTGAAAAAAAAAGATTTATGTTTTTAATTAAATTTTTGGATCGGTAGTTTCTATAGGTCCTTCTTTCTGCGTAGAAGCATTTCATTGACAAAAAAAATGTATCATCAAACGAAGCCGTATCCTGTCAGTTTGAATGTAATTTTCCCTTGCATAACCTTTGATCAACTTCTTGTGCATAATGTAGCACTGAGAGTAACTCAAGCATCCCCCATTCTTGGCTAAGCAGGGGTCAAACTTCTATCAGTACATGCTTCTTACCCAAGAAATACACATTTTTAGTTTAAGTTGCATGGATAATTCTCATGTTTGGTTCCAATTTCTGTTTCGTTTGTTTGAGAGGCCACCCCCCCTCTCACCAGAGAGATGAGGTCTCAAACCATCTTAGAAAAAAATCTTGTCTAAAACTCCCCACATTCCAAATTTGGTTCCATTTGCTTGATTAGTATTTGAGTTTTGCATAAATTTGTGATTCATTTGTGCAGACCTCCCCCCCCCCCTTCCTGACGGGAGAAGAGCTTTGAACCATCATAAGAACCTTCTCCGGCCTCAACAACTTCTACATATAAATTTTCATAACAGTAGGTATAATTCTCATGTTTGGTTGACATTTCTGTCTCATTTTCAGAACCCACCCCTACCAGGAAGGGGAGGAGTCTCAAACTTCCATAGAAACATTTCTTGCCTTCAAAAATCCTCACATACCAAATTTGGTTCCATTTGCTTGATTAGTTCTCGAGTGATGTGGCAATTTGTGTTTCATTGGTGTGGGAGCACCCTCTTCCAGATGAGGGAGGTGTCTCGAACCATCATAAGGACCTTCGCCGACTCCAAAAATCCCAGCATAAAAAAATTCATACCAGTGGGGATACTTCTCATGTTTGGTTCAAATTTGTGTTTCATTTGTATGACCCCCCCCCCCCTTCTAAAAAGGAGAGAGGTCTCAAACCAACGTAGAAACATTTCTTGCCTTCAAAAACCTTCACATGCCAAATTTGGTTCCACTTGCTTGATTAGTTCTCCCCTCTACGCAAAATTTCACACCGATCGGTTTAGTAGTTTTCGATTCTATAAGGTTCAGACAGACAGAAATTCATTGTTATACATATAATACATATATAGCTGCGTCCGGTGCGTGCGCTGCTACGCTTGCAACTAAATGAAGGGAAATTTAATATAACTGGCATCTTTATGGTTTTTTTGCCTTCAAAACCCCCACATGCCAAATTTGATTCGATTTGCTTGTTTAGTTCTCGAGTTATGAAGTAATTTGTGCTTCATTTGTATGAGAGCCTCCCTTCCTGAGAGAGTAGGGGTCTCAAACAATCATAAGAACCTTCGCCAGCCCAAAAACCCTTCATATAAAATTTCTCGTTGGTCGGTTCAGAACTTTCCGAGTCTATAAGGATCTGACAAACAGACAGACAGACAGAAATTCATTTTTATGCATATAGAAATCAAGCCTCCAAAACCCCCATATGCTAAAAGTGGTTTGATTTACTTGATTTGTTCTCGAGTTATGCAGAAATTTGCTTTTTATTTGTATGGGAGCCCCCCTTCCTTCAAAATGGGGAGGGGTATTGAACTTCCATAGAAACATTTCTTGCCTCCAAAAACCTCAACATGCCAAATTTGGTTTCATTTGCTTCATTGGCTCTCGCCTAAAAAATATGTTTCATTTTTATGGAAGTCTCCCCTTTCAGTAGGTGGAGGGGTCTCAAACCACCCTAGAAACATTTGTTTCCTTCAAAAACCTCCATATGCCAAATTTGGTTCCATTTGCTTGATTTGTTCTTGAATTATGCAGAAATTCGTGTTTCATGTATATTAGAGACCCCTCTTCCAGTGAGCGGAGGAGTCTCAACCCACAATAGAAACATTTCTTGCCTTCGAAAAACTCCACACGCCACGTTTGGTTCCATTAACTTGATAAATTCTCGAGTTATTCAGAAATTTGTGTTTCATTTGTATGGAACCCCCCCCCCCCCCCTTGGCCCCTTCCGGATGCCAGAGGAGCCTCATACCTCTATAGAAACAATTCGCTCCTCCAAAAACCTTTACATGCCAAATTAGGTTCCATATGCTTGATTAGTTCTCGAGTTATGCACAAATGTGTGTTTCATTTGTATGAGAGCCCCCCTCTTACAGAGGGCGGAGGGGTGTCGAGTCACCTTAGAAATATTTCTTGCCTTCAAAAATCTCTACTTGCCAAATTTGGTTCCATTTGATTAGTTCTCCTTTTGTTTAATTTATATGGGACCCCCCCCCCCTACCAGAGAGAGAGGAGGGGTCTCATACTATCGTAGAAACAATCATTGCCTTTAAAATCCCCGCATGCCTAATTTGGTTCCATTTGCTTCATTAGATCTAGAGTTATGAAGAAATTTTAGTTTCATTTGTATGACAGCACCCCTTCTAGGAGAGGGGAGGGGTCTTAAACCACCATAGAAATAAAAATTGTCTCCAGAAAAACCCACATGCCAAATTTGGTTCCATTTGCTTGATTAGTTCTTGAGATATGCAGAAACTTCTGTTTCATTTGTAGGGGAGCCTCCCTTATTAGAGAGGGGAGGGGTCTCTGACTACCATATAAACATTTATTGTCACCAAAAACTTCCGCATGCTTAATTGGGGTTCCTTTGCTTGATCAGTTCTCGAGTTATGCAGAAATTTGTGCTTCATTTGTATGGGAGCCCCCCTTTCCAGAGAAGGGAGGGGTCTTAAACCATCACAAGAACCATCCTCGGCCCCAAAAACCTGTCCATACAAAATTTCATGCTGATCGGTTCAGTAGTTTTTGAGCCTATGAGGTTCAGATAGACAGACAGACAGACAGACAGACAGAAATCCATTTTTATATATATAGATTTTATGAAACTATTGGTTATTTTTTTTTTATTTGAGATCAGTGGACGCTGAGAAACACAAAGTTATTTCTTTTGGTACGAACATTACGACTTCAAAAGAGCGAAGTTCATAAATTTGTCCACACCGATTTGATAGTTTATATTTATTTTTCAAAAATAACAGTCAATTAAATACCGAGCAATAGGTTTATCGTTACAAAAAAGGTTTTAAACCAGAATTTTATTTACATGGAATTCAGACTCAAATTTATAAAACAAACGCGTTCTTTAGCTGGTTTATAAAGCCTAATTCAAAGTAAATTTGGACGCATTCAAGTGATCATAACTCAAGATCATTTTTTATGCTTTCAAACGATACATAACAAGTTATTACATTTCACTGTTTCGAGCAAACTGTCACACTTTACTTGTAATCGGCACAGTCGCTGGTGACACTGTACTGGCGAACTTATTCCACTTTAAACGCATGTATCACTTCTTTACCGCATCCTCGATGTTTTCGCTTGGCAATTGTCCAATATTTTTCGATCGGTCTGAACTCAGGGCAATTCGGAGGATTAATCTCTTTGGCGACGAAATTAACATTGTTTGCAGCATACCATTCTAGTGCCTCCTTAGAGTAGTGGCAGCTGACTAGATCTGGCCGAAACATAACGTTTGTCTTGTGTTGCTGAATGAAGGGTAAATCCGCTTTTTCAGACACTCTTTAATGCACACCTTCGACGATCACTGTGTGAGATGTGATGAAAACCTTGGTTTTGGAATCGGATTTCTTTGCCAAATCATGTACCTCAACACCTTTCTCCTCTTTGTCCCTGGTGCCACTGTTATGATAGATGCGTTCTCTATCCACACTCAGAGTATCCTTGTAACGATTGATCACAAGACACACCGTTGATTTTGGGAATTTTAACACTTTTGCTATTTTGGAGGCAGACCCCGAAGGATTCTCTAGATGTTTGTGCACAATTCGACACAAATTTTTCATTAGGGCCTAACTGACAAACGTAAACAATGGATCCTAGAGGGTTTGAGCTGTTTAGTGGAATCCTTGTAACTATAAATTAGAAAAAAAATTAGTAATCTCTATTTAATTCCAACTACCTTTGCTTATCTTCGACAGATACGCGTATTTCGTCTACAATGTGCAGACTTCTTCAGTGTCTCGTACTAATAACTCGACTTGTAGCACATTGTAGACGAAATACGCGTATCTGTCGAAGATAAGCAAAGGTAGTTGGAATTAAATAGAGATTACTAATTTTTCTTCTAATTTATAGGTAAACAATGGCTTCTTCCTTAAATTTCTCGTTATTGAAAACTCGCCTAATCAATCCACTACAATCATTTCGAAGAGGAAGTGTTCACCTATCCGATAGAATTGGAGGCTTACATCGGTAGCTTTTGTGCCACGAGAAATTTACGGAAGAAGCCATTGTTTTTGTTTGTCAGTTAGGCCCTAATGAAAATTTTGTGTCGAATTAATTTTCTTTTCTCAAGTTCCATGATCCGTAATTTCGAGATGCGTCGATCAATCGAGAAAAACTTTTCACCAATTTTTTCGACAATGAAACATCAGCAAATGCCTGTCAAACGTTTTTTGTTCCAAACACCAAGGGCACGGTGGTGTATTAAACCGTGCGTCCAGATTTACTTTGAATCGAGCTTTAGTACTAACAGGGGCTGGATGGTCAGGAAGAAGGTATACATAGATTTTGGCCCAGGAAGTACCAGTGTGTTGGTCCAAAGCTTAATGAATTACCCATAAAACATAACTCACAAAGAATAACCCTTCAAACATTTTGTCAAAACAGCACAGCAAATCAAAACAACAACAAAGATTTTAGTGCCGCAATGCAAAATAATGGAAAATAATGGGTTAATTTTTGATGTACTTGGGACCCATCTATATAAATAAAAATGAGTTGGGGTTTCCTTTGTCACGATTTAACTCGCGAGCGGAAAGACCGATCGGCGTGAAATTTTGTATGCAGAGATTTTTGGGTCCGGAGAATAATCTTATGGTGGGTTGAGACCCCTCCCTTCACTGGAAAGGGGGGCTCCCATACAAATGAAACACAAATTTCTACACAACTCGAGAACTAATCAAGCAAAAGAAACCAAATTTAGCATGTGTGAGTTTTTGAAGGCAAAAAAGGTTTTTATGGTAGTTTGAGAACCCTCCCCGTCATAAAAGGGGGGGGCTCCCATACAAATAAAACACAATATTCTGCAAAACTCGGGAACTAATCAAGCAAACGGAACGAAATTTAGCATGTGGTGGTTTTTAAGACAAGAAATGTTTCTATGTTTGTTTGAGACCCCTTCCCATCCTAAAGGGGGGGGGGGGGGCTCCGATACAAATGAAATACAATATTCTGCATGACTCGAGAACTAATCAAGCAAATGGAACCAAATTTAGTATGCGGTAATTTTTGAAGACAAAAAATTGATCTATGTTGATTTGAGACCCCTCCCTTTTCTGAAAGGGGGGGGGGGACCTATTCAAATGAAACGCAAATCCTTGCATAACTCGAGAACTCATAAGAGAAATGGAACCAAATTTCGCATGTGGAAGTTTTTGAAGGAGGGAAATGTTTCTTTGGTGATTTGAGACTCTTCCGTCATATGAGGAGGAAGGAGGGAGGGGGTGCTCTCAAACAAATGGAAACCAAATTTCTGCATAACTCGAGAAATAATCAAGCAAATGGAACAACATTTGGAATGGACGAGTCTTTTAAGGCATGAAATGTTTTTATGGTGGTTCAAAGCCCCTCCTCCCTCTAAAAAGGGGGGCTCTCATACAAATGAAACAAATTTCAACCAAACATGAGAACTATACCTACTGCTTTGCAAATTTGTATTCAGTGGTTTTTGGGTCCGGGAAAGCATCTTATGATAGTTCGAGAGCCCTCCCGCTTCTAGCAAGGGTGGGATCCCATGCAAATGAAAAACACATTCCTGCATAAATCGAGAACTAATCAAGCAAATGGAACCAAAATTGGTATGGGTGAGTTTTTGAAGGCAAGAAATGATTGTTGTGGTAATTTAAGACCTCTCCTCACTCTGAAAACCAAACATGAGAAATATCCCTACCGCTATGCAAATTCGTATGCAGGGGTTTTTGGGTCCGGGAAAGGATCTTATTATAGTTCGACACCCCACCCGCCTTTAAAAAGGGGGGCTCCCATGCAAAGGAAAAACTATATTTGCATAACTCAACAACTAATAAAGCAAATGGAATCAAATTTGGCGTGTGGTGGTTTTGTAGGCAAGAAATGTTTCTACGGTGGTTTGAGACCCCAAGCAAAAGAAACCACATTAAGCATGTGTGAGGTTTTAAAGGCAAGAAAGGTTTCAATGATGGTTTCAGATTCCTCTTCGCCCTGAAGGGGGGGGGGGGCTCCTATACATATGAAATACAATATTCTATATAACTCGAGAACTAATCAAGCAAATTGAACCAAATCTGGCGTGTGGAGGTTTTTGAAGGAGAGAAATGTTTTATGGTCATTGAGACTCTTCCGCCTTCTGAAGAGGGGGGGGGGGGGGCTCTCAAATAAATGAAACACAAATTTCTGCATAACTCGAGAACTAAAAATGCAAATGGAATCAAATTTGGCATGTGGATTTTCTTGAAGGTCAGACATATTTCTATGGTGGTTTGAGACCCCTTTGCCCTCTTAATGGGGGGGGGGGGGGGGGCTCTCATACAAATGAAACGCAATTTTTTTTTTTAACTCGAGAACTGTTCAAGTAAATGAAACCACATTTGGCATGTGGAGGTTATTGGAAACAGGATTTTTATTTATATTAAAATGGATTTCTGTCTGACCGATTGGAGTGAATATATGTATTCAGGTATTTTTGGGGCTGGGGAAGGTTCTTATGATTGTTTGAGACCGCTTCCCCCTTCCGGCTCGCATACAAATGAAACACAAATTTCTGCATAGCTTGAGAACTAATCAAGCAAATGGAATCAAAAATGGTATGCGGGGTTTTTTGAATGCAAGAAATGTTTCTATGGTGAATTCAAACACAAATTTCAACCAATCCTGAGAATTATCCAGGTAACTAAGCCACAAACTGTGTATTGTCTGGGTAAGAAGAATGTTCTGATAGAAGTTTGAACTCCTTATTACTCAAAAAAAAAAACTCATTAATAAAAGCGCCAGTTCTATGTAATGTTCATTCATTTAGTTGCAGGCGTAGCAACGCTCGCACCGGGATCAGCTAGTAGGGATATAAAGCATTGAGCCAATTGTCAATCGCTAGTTTCCGATGGATTGTTTGTAGTGACCTGGCTCCGAAACATAACATCTATTTTTTTGATCTTCGAAACTCAAAGTTCCTCAATGTTTCCTGCACATCCCTAGCCCTTCGGTACGGCTCGCATCGGATTCACGTAATGTAGCAAGCTACGGCTCGGCAGGGAAACTCTATAAAATTAATGAATTGAAATGCTACACACAGGAGACGGTTTCCCGCCGTGATTAGCTACGGGGGACTCAGATTCAGATAGGTCGGACGAACCATTCGTTGTAGCTGTTATTGTCTCTCTCTCTGGTTCTGCATAAGCGCCCCCGGTAGGACCTATTGAGGCCGAGAGCGCGCGATTTGTGCCGGAACGTGGTCGGAACGATAACACGAATGAGGAAGCAGAAGCCTCTCCAGAAGAAATTAGAGGCAGAGATTAAAATTTGTTGAAATGCTCGAACCCAAATGGGGACCGTTCAAGGGTGAATGTCGACATTAGGTCGGATTAGGTCGAGCGTGTCGAAGTGCGTGTAATAACTTTTTGTTTTCCTGCTTTTTTTTTGTGTGTGTTTTGGATGGGGGATTAGTTTCGCGCAAATGCTGCAGGTTTATCCGATATTTTACGAGCTCGTTTATGCTGATGCGATAAGAGAGATTCCAAGTTGCTGCGTATCGGATGTTTTACTCGCTTTAAGTAGAATAACGCGTTTATCATTGTTCCGTGAGTATTTGAGAACATGGAAAGAAGCAAAGATGGAGACGGATTTTCATGATGCCAGAACCAGAATCATCAAAGCTGAAACGTCAAACCATGTGGAGCGGAGCATTTCTTGTCATGAATGTAGGATAATTGTCATATATTGTATTGTACCCATGTCAGGTGTGCAAATGGATTGTGCAGAGTGAGTGCATTTTCTTATCCAGGAACAGGAGGAACTGAATATTGAAACTTTATTAAGACTTTGTCAATTAATTATTTTGCATACATTAATTGTTATGTTATATATTCTCCGTGCGAGGAGTAACGATTATGATGTAGAAGGAGATGTTCGCTCATCACCATGAGGCACCGAGAGTGAACAACAATGTTTTTGGCTAGAATTAAAGATATGAAGAGAAAGTTTTGATAGTTCCGCTAGTGTGCGGCAGGCTTGGAAATTTAACAGATGTTTTATGAAAATTGAGCGAAAAGGGCATGTGTACAGTGGACCTACCCCGCAGTGGGATGTTAGGCAAAAATGTCGTTGGTTCGAGTACCACTGTACACATGCCCTTTTCGCTCAATTTTCATAAAACATCTGTTAAATTTCCAAGCCTGCCGCACACTAGCGGAACTATCAAAACTTTCTCTTCATATCTTTAATTCTAGCCAAAAACATCGTTGTTCACTCTCGGTGCCTCATGGTGATGAGCGAACATCTCCTTCTACATCATAATTATTTTGATTTCTGATCGGGCTGCTGCTCAACTTGTGAAGAACTTTTTCGCTTTTTGAAGAACACGATGATTTTGCGGATGCAAAGATAAGAAGGTGTTTCGTGGTCCTCAACAAAAATTGATTCAGGACAAACATTTCTTCGCAGTTTGGCTCCTGATCAGCAAAATGCTTTGAAATCATCTCGACTGGTTGTTACGAATTTTCTAGGAAACACTAAAAGAGTGGATCATGTTGAAGCTATTGAAAATTTGCTGGAAAACTATAAGAAAATAGGTAATATTAAATCTAAAAATAACTTCTCAAGTTACCCATGTTTCGTGTACATAGTTTCTAACTGCTTGCTCTTCTTGGCTGTAGATGTGATCATGTCATTGAAAATCAATTTCCTCCTCTTACATTTGGATTTCTTCCCACCGAATCTTGGCGTCGAAAGTGATAAGCACGGTGAACGATTCCACCAACAAATGAAGCTTTAATAGAACAACGATATCAAGGCTTTTGGGACGAATCAATGCTGGGTGACTACTGTTGGTTTCTAGTTAGAGAAACAAAAAGGACGCAAAAACGACGAAGCTCAAGTGTGAATCATTTTTAAGTTTTAATAAACTTATTTTTTAAGATATTTGCTTATAGTGCTCAAGAATGACAAAAAAAACTGTGTGCGTGTGTGTGTGTGTTTTTTTTTTATAATGTTTAAAAAGCTTCAAAAGCCTGGCCTGTTTGGCACGGCGTGGGACTCACAGGAGCAATGAAGGGACTGGCTTTCGTGCCTAACCACTAAGCACAATCCTTATTTTCTGTTTGCCTTCTCCCCCGGGACCACGGTGAAGCGACTACTTTGGGGGGCGGCTGTGTTCGTGCGCTTCTCTTATTTTATATTCCCATCGAGGCGTGTACCGATGTGGAGTAGCCGACCGTCATGACGTGCCCTCCTTCACGGTCACCATCGTGGGACTCTCGCTTCTTAATTTTTGTTTATGCATCGGCGTTGCTGGACCTCTGCTCTACTCTCAATTTGCTCCTTTCTTGAGCTGTTTAGCTCCCACCTACTTTGGTCGAGCCATTTAGCTACCACACCTCAACGCAATCGACTCGAGTAGCCCCAGATGGTGGGTGTACCCTACTCCAGCGGAGGATTCCCCGAAAGTGGAAGTTCTCCCGAAACCGAACAACGGTGAGCCATTTAGATCCCACTTTCTGAGCTATTTAGCTCCTACCTCTTAAAACAGACGACTCGAGTAGTCCCCGACGGTGGATTGACCCTACGCCGACGAAGAGTTCCCTGGCGGCGGAACATCCCCCGAAACCGATTCTTTTGCTGTTGCTGCTCACTCCAACCGACCGGTAGGATGCCGAAATCTGACCAGCGATTCCGGTGGAGCCTAGGGCCCGGTTCGCTGGCGCCCCGACGACCCGAAACCGTTGCACGACGCGTTCTACTCAACTAGTCCCCGGCGGTGGATCTAGCCTACTCCGACAGGGAGGCATCCGTCGTAAGAATTCATCCAGAACCGATCGGTCTTACAGTGGCTCTAACCAGTGACGCTGGATCGTTGGTCACTTCGCCATTTTCTCTGCAGCTCGGACAGTATCTTTGATACTACCCTATCAACAACGTTCCATGTGTCTTCGTCGAGGCACATCTTTTCGACAACATTGTCGACTGTCACGCCGCGCATATCCCTGCGCACTTCTTCGAACCTAGGGCATTCGAAGACGACGTGCTCTGGTGTCTCCTCCAGGTTCACGCATTCTGGGCAAAAAGGAACTTCCGGAAGCAGCCGCGTCCGGAGAGGAACTGCGTCAGATAGAAGTTCACCTCTCCATGCTTCCTATTTACCCAAACTGACACATTTGAGATGAGCCGGTGGGTCCACCTTCCTTTCACCGCATTGTCCCACTCTTGCTGCCACTTAGCCAACGAGTCCGTTCTGACGATTCTCCTTGCATTTCTGATATCCCTCCGCTGATAACATTCGACGTCTTCGACTAGGGTGATACAAATGGGCATCATGCCAGCGACAACGCATACTGTCTCCGACGAAATTACTCTGTAGGCGCTCGCGACTCGCATGGCCATGAGTCAGAATACCCTGTTCAGCTTTCCACTATTACGCTCAGTTTTCAACGCCGCGACCCACGCTGGGGCTCCATACCTCAGAATTAAAGTTGACACACTCGCCAGAAGTCGTTTTTTGCTGCTTCTCGTTCCACCGACGCTTTCGCCGCATTTTCACAGGCGTAGTCGACGTGCGCGTTGAAATTCAAGCGGTCATCAACCATCACCCCCAGGTACTTTAATGCACGCTTTGACGGAAGTACCTGGGGTGATGGTGATAAACGCTTAATTTCAACGCTCCGTTGACACGCCAGTGAAAAAGACGATGTAAGGCTTCTGACGTATCAGGTAGGCGCCCCAGCGTCGATATAATTGATAAACTGAACGAATGTTGACTCGTAATCGCGAAGCGCCTACCGTGTCGTCGTAGTTGTATGCGTTGTCACTGACATGATGCCTATATCGCCTCGTCAATCAATCAGCTGGAGGGTATCAGAGAGGCAAATTGAAATCATGAACAGACTCGTTGGCTAAAATGAAACGTAAATTGAAACTGCGGAAATGGCTCGCTCATCTTCAAATGTGTCAGTTTAGTGGAAATGGAAATGGAGAAGATGAATTTCCCGAATCTGACGCGATTCCTCCGGACATGACAAGATAAATGAGTGGAAGACACCAGAGCGCATCGTCTCAGTGAATTTGAAGGAATGCGCAGGGAAGTGTGCATGAAGCGAAGAACAGTCGACGAAGCAATTCTCGAAGGTCGACGAAGACATGGGTGATTGTTGATAAGTGACAATCAGATACTGTCAGCTATCAGAAAATGGCGAAGTGACAACGATCAACGTCACTTGGTTAAGACCGATCGGTACCAGATGGTGACGGATGCCTCCTGTCGAAGATAGGCCAGTTGAGCCAAATTTGCGTCGTCTGGCTGTATCGAAGACGCCAGCCAATCATGCCAGATCTGTCCTGAATCGATCATTTGGAGATGAGCAACGAGACAGCAAAATCTCGAGTGAATATTTCATAGCCGAGAGCATAGCTAAGATCGTGCCAATCCCGCCGCCGGGACACTTCAGTCGTCTGTTTTAGGAAAAATGGCCTCGAAAGTAAATGGCACCGGTCCGGAGGAGCCTCCGCTGCCGTGGGGCTACTCAGTCGGTACGTTGGTAATGGCTCCACGTGTAAACTGCAACTCAGAGGTGGAAGTGGAGTAAGGTATGTGATATAAACAAGGAATTAAGAGCGAAAATCACGATGAGATGATGAAGAAGGAGCACCTCTGTGATCCTCAATCAGGCATACCGATGGAAATATAAAATAAAATTAAGAAATCAATCATACCATCCCAGGAGAAGATAAACCAGAAGATAGGATTGTGTTCAGACGTCAACCATTATACAATGATCCCCACACCGTGACAAACAGACCAAGACTTTGAAGCTTTTTAAACATTATAAAAAACACACACACACACGCACACAGTTTTTTTGTCATTCTTGAGCACTATAAGCAAATGTCTTCAAAAGGCAAGTTTGTGCAAGGCTTAAAAATGATTCGCAACTTTGAGCTTCGTCGTTTTTGCGTCCTTTGTTTCTCTAGCTAGAAACCAACAGTAGTCACCCAGCGTTGATTCGCATCCCAAAGTCGATCGATATCGACGTTCTATTAAAGCTTCATTTGGTGGTGGAATCGTTCGCCGTAGCTTGCCACTTTCGACGCCAAGATTCGGTGGGAAGAAACCAAATCGTAATGAGGAGAGAATTTGATTTTCAAATGACATGGATCACATCTAAGGCCGCCTACGCAAAAAAGCATGTAGATAAAGAGCAAGGGAGTTAGAAACTATGTACACGAAACATGGTAGACCGAGGAGTTATTTTCAGATTTAATATTACTTATTCATATGTTATATCAGCAAATTTTCAATAGCTTCCAACATGATCCACACTTTTAGTGTTTCTGAGAATTCGTAACAGCCAGTCGAGATGATTTCAAAGCATTTTGCTGATCAGGAGCCAAATTTCGAAGAAATGTTTGTCCCTGAATCAATTTTTTATTTGAGGACTCACGAAAACACCTTCCTTAATCTTTGCATCCGCAAAATCATCGTGTTCTTCAAAAAAGCGAAAAAGTTCTTCACAAGTCAGAGCAGCAGCCCGATCAAATCAAAATAACTGAATGATGTAGAAGGAGATGTTCGATCATCACCATGAAGCACCGCAGAGTGAACAACGATGTTTTTGGCTAGAATTAAAGATATGAAGAGAAAGTTTTGATAGTTCCGCTAGTGTGCAGCAGGCTTGGAAATTTAACAGATGTTTTATGAAAATTGAGCGAAAAGGGCATGTGTACAGTGGTACTCAGACCAACGACATTTTGCCTAACATCCCACTGCAGAGTAGGTCCACTGTACACAATGCCCTTTTCGCTCAATTTTCATAAAACATCTGTTAAATTTCCAAGCCTGCCGCACACTAGCGGAACTATCAAAACTTTCTCTTCATATCTTTAATTCTAGCCAAAACATTGTTGTTCACTCTCGGTGCCTCATGGTGATGAGCGAACATCTCCTTCTACATCATAATCGTTACTCCTCGCACGGAGAATATATAACATAACAATTAATGTATGCAAAATAATTAATTGACAAAGTCTTAATAAAGTTTCAATATTCAGTTCCTCCTGTTCCTGGATAAGAAAATGCACTCCTCTGCACAATCCATTTGCACACCTGACCATGGGTACAATACAATATATGACAAGTTATCCTACATTCATGACAAGATATGCTCCGCTCCACATGGTTTGACGTTTCAGCTTTGATGATTCTGGTTCTGGCATCATGAAAATCCATCTTCAATCGTTGCTTCTTTCATGTTCTCAAATACTCACGGAACAATGATAAACGCGTTATTCTACTTAAAGCGATGCAAAACATCCGACACACAGCAACTTGGAATCTCTCTTATCGCATCAGCATAAACGAGCTCGTAAAATATCGGATAAACCTGCAGCATTTGCGCGAAACTAATCCCCATCCAAAACACACACAAAAAAGCAGGAAAACAAAAAGTTATTACACGCACTTCGACACGCTCCGACCTAATCCGACCTAATGTCGACATTCACCTCATTGAACGGTACCCCATTTGGGTTCGAGCATTTACAACAAATTTTAATCTCTGCCTCTAATTTCTTCTGGAGAGGCTTCTGCTTCCTCATTCGTGTTATCGTTTCCGACCCGGCACAAATCGCGCGCTCGGCCTCAATAGGTCCTACCGGGGCGCTTATGCAGAACCAGAGAGAGAACAATAACAGCTACAAGCGAATGGTTCGTCCGACCTATCTGAATCTGAGTCCCCGTAGCTAATCACGGCGAGAAGCCGTCTCCTGTGTGTAGCATTTCAATTCATTAATTTTATAGAGTTTCCCTGCAGAGCCGTAGCTTGCTACATTACGTGAATCCGATGCGAGCCGTACAGGCGGGATAGGGATGTGCAGGAAACTTTGAGGAACTTTGAGTTTCGAAGATCAAAAAAATAGATGTTATGTTTCGGAGCCAGGTCACCACAAACAATCCATCGGAAACTAGCGATTGACAATTGGCTCAATGCTTTATATCCCTACTAGCTGATCCCGGTGCGAGCGTTACTGCGCCTGCAACTAAATGAATGAACATTACATAGAATTGGCGCTTTTATTAATGAGTTTTTTTTTTGAGTAATAAGGAGTTCAAACTTCTATCAGAACATTCTTCTTACCCAGACAATACACAGTTTGTGGCTTAGTTACCTGGATAATTCTCAGGATTGGTTGAAATTTGTGTTTGAATTCACCATAGAAACATTTCTTGCATTCAAAAAACCCCGCATACCATTTTTGATTCCATTTGCTTGATTAGTTCTCAAGCTATGCAGAAATTTGTGTTTCATTTGTATGCGAGCCGGAAGGGCAAGCGGTCTCAAACAATCATAAGAACCTTCCCAGCCCCAAAAATACCTGCATACATATATTCACTCCAATCGGTCTGACAGAGTCCATTGTTAATATAAATAAAAATCCTGTTTCCAATAACCTCCACATGCCAAATGTGGTTCACTTACTTGAACAGTTCTCGAGTTAAAACAAAAATTGCGTTTCATTTGTATGAGCACCCCACCCTCCCTTTAAGAGGGCAAAGGGGTCTCAAACCACCATAGAAATATGTCTGACCTTCAAGAAAATCCACATGCCAAATTTGATTCCATTTGCATTTTTAGTTCTCGAGTTATGCAGAAATTTGTGTTTCATTTGTTTGAGAGCCCCCCCTCTTCAGAAGGCGGAAGAGTCTCAATGACCATAAAACATTTCTCTCTTCAAAAACCTCCACACGCCAGATTTGGTTCAATTTGCTTGATTAGTTCTCGAGTTATATAGAATATTGTATTTCATATGTATAGGAGCCCCCACCCTTCAGGGCGAAGAGGAATCTGAAACCATCATAGAAACCTTTCTTGCCTTTAAAACCTCACACATGCTAAATTTGGTTTCTTTTTGCTTGGGTCTCAAACCACCGTAGAAACATTTCTTGCCTACAAAACCTCCACATGCCAAATTTGATTCCATTTGCTTTGATTAGTTGTTGAGTTATGCAAATATAGTTTTTCATTTGCATGGGAGCCCCCTTTTTAAAGGCGGGTGGGGTGTCGAACTATAATAAGATCCTTTCCTGGACCCAAAAACCCCTGCATACGAATTTGCATAGCGGTAGGGATATTTCTCATGTTTGGTAGCCCCCTTTTCAGAGTGAGGAGAGGTCTTAAATTACCGCAACAATCATTTCTTGCCGTCAAAAACTCACCCATACCAATTTTGGTTCCATTTGCTTGATTAGTTCTCGAGTTATGCAGGAATTTGTTTTTCATTTGCATGGGATCCCACCCTTGCTAGAAGCGGGAGGGCTCTCGAACTATCATAAGATGCTTTCCTGACCCAAAACCACTGAATACAAATTTGCAAAGCAGTAGGTATAGTTCTCATGTTTGGTTGAAATTTGTTTCATTTGTATGAGAGCCCCCTTTTTAGAGGGAGGAGGGGCTTTGAACCACCATAAAAACATTTCATGCCTTAAAAACTCGTCCATTCCAAATTTGGTTCCATTTGCTTGATTATTTCTCGAGTTATGCAGAAATTTGGTTTCCATTTGTTTGAGAGCACCCCTCCCTCCTTCCTCCTCATATGACGGAAGAGTCTCAAATCACCATAGAAACATTTCCCTCCTTCAAAAACTTCCACATGCGAAATTTGGTTCCATTTCTCTTATGAGTTCTCGAGTTATGCAAGGATTTGCGTTTCATTTGAATAGGTTCCCCCCTTTCAGAAAGGGGAGGGTCTCAAATCAACATAGAACAATTTTTTGTCTTCAAAAACCACCGCATACTAAATTTGGTTCCATTTGCTTGATTAGTTCTCGAGTCATGCAGAATATTGTATTTCATTTGTATCGGAGCCTCCCCCCTTTCAGGATGGGAAGGGGTCTCAAAACAACATAGAAACATTTTTTGTCTTAAAAAACCACCACATGCTAAATTTCGTTCCGTTTGCTTCATTAGTTCCCGAGTTATGCAGAATATTGGGTTTATTTGTATGGGAGCCCCCTTATATGACGGGAGGGTTCTCAAACTACCATAAAAACATTTTTGCCTTCAAAAACTCACACATGCTAAATTTGGTTTCTTTGCTTGATTAGTTCTCGAGTTGTGTAGAAATTTGTGTTTCATTTGTATGGGAGCCCCCTTTCCAGTGAAGGGAGGGTCTCAACCCATCATAAGATTATTCTCCGGACCCAAAAATCTCTGCATACAAACTTTCACGCCGATCGGTCTTTCCGCTCGCGAGTTAAATCGTGACAAAGGAAACCCCAACTCATTTTTATTTATATAGATGGGTCCCAAGTACATCAAAAATTAACCCATTATTTTCCATTATTTTGCATTGCGGCACTAAAATCTTTGTTGTTGTTTTGTTTTGCTGTGCTGTTTTGACAAAATTGTTTGAAGAGTTATTCTTTGTGAGTTATGTTTCATGGGTAATTCATTAAGCTTTGGACCAACACACTGGTACTTCCTGGGCCAAAATCTATGTATACCTTCTTCCTGACCATCCAGCCCCTGTTAGTACTAAAGCTCGATTCAAAGTAAATCTGGACGCACGGTTTAATACACCACCGTGCGCTTGGTGTTTGGAACAAAAAACGTTTGACAGGCATTTGCTGATGTTTCATTGTCGAAAAAATTGGTGAAAAGTTTTTCTCGATTGATCGACGCATCTCGAAATTACGGATCATGGAACTTGAGAAAAGAAAATTAATTCGACACAAAATTTTCATTAGGGCCTAACTGACAAACAAAAACAATGGCTTCTTCGGTAAATTTCTAGTGGCACATAAGCTACCGATGTAAGCCTCCAATTCTATCGGATAGGTGAACACTTCCTCTTCGAAATGATTGTAGTGGATTGATTAGGCGAGTTTTCAATAACGAGAAATTTAAGGAAGAAGCCATTGTTTACCTATAAATTAGAAGAAAAATTAGTAATCTCTATTTAATTCCAACTACCTTTGTACTAATAACTCGACTGTACGAGACACTGAAGAAGCTCTGCAAGCATTGATAGACGAAATATACGCGTAGTCTGTCGAAGATAAGCAAAAGGTAGTTGGAATTAAATAGAGATTACTAATTTTCTTCCAATTTATAGTTACAAGGATTCCACTAAACAGCTCAAACCCTCTAGGATCCATTGTTTACGTTTGTCAGTTAGGCCCTAATGAAAAATTTGTGTCGAATTGTGCACAAACATCTAGAGAATCCTTCGGGGTCTGCCTCCAAAATAGCAAAAGTGTTAAAATTCCCAAAATCAACGGTGTGTCTTGTGATCAATCGTTACAAGGATACTCTGAGTGTGGATAGAGAACGCATCTATCATAACAGTGGCACCAGGGACAAAGAGGAGAAAGGTGTTGAGGTACATGATTTGGCAAAGAAATACGATTCCAAAACCAAGGTTTTCATCACATCTCACACAGTGATCGTCGAAGGTGTGCATTAAAGAGTGTCTGAAAAAGCGGATTTACCCTTCATTCAGCAACACAAGACAAACGGTATGTTTCGGCCAGCTGCCACTACTCTAAGGAGGCACTAGAATGGTATGCTGCAAACAATGTTAATTTAGTCGCCAAAGAGATTAATCCTCCGAATTGCCCTGAGTTCAGACCGATCGAAAAATATTGGACAATTGCCAAGCGAAAACATCGAGGATGCGGTAAAGAAGTGATACATGTGTTTAAAGTGGAATAAGTTCGCCAGTACAGTGTCACCAGCGACTGTGCCGATTACAAGTAAAGTGTGACAGTTTGCTCGAAACAGTGAAATGTAATAACTTGTTATGTATCGTTTGAAAGCTTAAAAAATGATCTTGAGTTATGATCACTTGAATGCGTCCAAATTTACTTTGAATCAGGCTTTATAAACCAGCTAAAGAACGCGTTTGTTTTATAAATTTGAGTCTGAATTCCATGTAAATGAAATTCTGGTTTAAAACCTTTTTTGTAACGATAAACCTATTGCTCGGTATTTAATTGACTGTTATTTTTGAAAAATAAATATAAACTATCAAATCGGTGTGGACAAATTTATGAACTACGCTCTTTTGAAGTCGTAATGTTCGTACCAAAAGAAATAACATTGTGTTTCTCAGCGTCCACTGATCTCAAATAAAAAAAAAATAACCAATAGTTTCATAAAATAACATATAAAAGTCAGAAGCTCGATTCACCTTAAACCTAAACGCACTGTTAATTTTTTTTACAACGCTTACATATATAAAAGGAGATGCATACATTTATATATTTAAAAATGAACAGCTCTCCTGTCACGATCGGATAACTCACAAACAACCAGATGGATTTACTTGATTTTTTCCTGATTTGGTTTGTCCTGGCTCCCAACAGATTTAAATTAAAAAAATAAGAAAAAATTTTGGAAAATCAAAAAAAAATCATAATAACCAAATTGTGATTTTGTATGGGAATATCATAATAAGCTACACAGCGAGATCATTTTTCGAAGTGTAAGGATAAAGCGCTGGAAACTTTCATGATGGCGTCGTAATTAACAACAAAAAGAACGAGAGAGGAGAGAATCCCTCATTGTTACTCAGGAGCCTTTGAAAATCACAAAATGATAATACCATGAAGTCGCTTATTGCGCAATTTTGACGAGGTTTTCGGATAAAAAATACGCGTTTTTTGGAATTCACGCGAGTAAATATCGTCCGCTTAGATTTGATCGGAAACGCGTCTGAAACATAACTTTTATCGAGGTTTTTCGTAAATTACGGATTTTGACACGGACTCAGGTATTTACTCGTTTTTTAAGTGAGTTTTTACATCGCTCTCATTCCTGTGTAGAAAGCAACCTCAGTGTAAACGACTTAGAACGTGTTTATTTATTTATCACAATAATTCAACTGACAACAAATGTCTAAATGAATAAAAAACTTAAACTACTTGGTTACGGCCAGAAGTACGGAAAGAGTCAAGTAGCCGATGACGAAACACGTCAGCAGATAAGTTGAAGTCGAACATATTGAAGAGCTCGTTGAAACGCTGGCTGATTACTCGAATTGGTTCGTGGAGTGCATAGTTGTTGTTCTGTGGCTCAAGATGCAAAAATACACGTTGACGAAGAGGTCTCTCGGGAGCGTACAAATTTAACTGTAACAACAGTTCCGGACAGTCAATTTCACCCCTGAGCAGCTTCTCAGCAAACAAAGCCTGAGCGGCCTTTCGTCTCACCTCAAGTGGTTCGATATTAAGCAGACGGCAACGCTCTTCATACGGAGGCAGGTTCGTATGATCACGCCACCTGAGAAAGCGAAGAGCGTATCTAACGAACTTTCGTTGAACTGCTTCGATTCTGGCGATCCATATGGCCTGGAAAGGGCACCATACAATAGCACATGATTCCAGTATGGAACGTACAAGTGAGCAATAAAGTGACCTGAAGCCTAGCTGACGATTGGCTCTGGACCAGAGCTTAAAAATATCATATTCAATTCTCAAATTGCACCCTGACTGAGTCAAAATATTAGTCATCACGCACTGTTCCTAGCGAACATGAAGTAAATACAAGTTTGCCTTCATGAATTTCTTGTGCAAGATGAGTCAACTTGTTTTGTGTTGCTTTACTTTGATCATTCATTCATTCCAGAAAGCAGTGAATGTACCTAAGTGCAAACAACTCATTCAATTTCAACGTTCTACCGTGAAGACGAAAGAACAGTCATTCATTTGGAGAATCAATGAAGTGGAAAAAACCAAAACTTCTCGAATCGATCCTGCAAATGCCTTTTCTCGAACAAATGCCCCACAAACTCTGTAGCAATTTCGGCCATTTGACCTTTTGGCTTCCTTTGCCTTCAGCCATGTTCGGGAATACTTGAAATCCTGTGGCAAACAAAAAAATCACTCACGAACGCGAAAATGAATGACTGGTTACCAGAACATTCAGTCAAGCAACCAAAATCTCTTGAGGCTTGAATAGCCGTGTGCTTTGCTGTGGTGTGAATGAGTTATGAGGAACACAAGGACAACGGAATGACTGAGCATAGCAAAATAGTAAACACGAATATATTGCGTGACTGATAGAACGAAATGAAGAGAGCGAAAATTGTACCTACTGCATATTTTTTTTACTCATCGTTCACAACGGGTGTCAATTTTTTCGAGCTCTGCTCTTGACACAATGTCGTTGTGGTGAAATCTGAATGTCAGTCCATTATCCAGAATAACGCCGAGATCCTTGATGTGTTGAACGTGACTGAGCGATTGCCCGGAGAGGACATAGTCGAAGATGATTGGTGCGTTTTTCCGGTGATATGATATTATGTTGCATTTTTCGATGCTTAAGCCCATCAGATTCCTTGAGCACCAATCGGCGAAAATACACAACATATGCGGCAAGTCGGAACAGTCTGATAGACTTTTTATAGTTTTGTAAATTTTTGAATCATTTGCGTGGAAGAGGCGGGACCGATGGAGGGCAGTAAAACCCACCAACGAATCAGACGCAGACCCCCTGTGCTCGCGAAAAAGTCCGTACTGTTCGGGTGAAATCGCACTCGAAAGCGCCTGAAAAGTGTTCTCCAGGCTAGCATAATTCGCGTACGTTGTGGAAGTGATATTTTCCGTCGCTAAAAAGTTTGTAAAAGTGGTGAAAAAATAGTGTTTTGCTTGGCTCTCAGCCTCCATTGGCAGTGAAGAAAAGTTGTCTTGCTGATTTTTTATTTCGCTCAACCTCTCCCTCTCGCGCTGAGGTGATAGCGCTCTCTCTATGTCTGTCGGTTTCGTTTGCACGTTTTGGGAGAAGCGCAGTGGTGTTGGTGTGAGATTGGTGGATTGGATTTTTGTTTTTATTCGCCCACCCTGGATGCGATTCATCAAAACGTAAAGATATAGAGGTACGTGGTTGTGTGTGTGTTGGCAGTAGTTTGCATCGCATCAGCGGCAACAACAACACAACGGTATTATGTAGCGCGACGTCGGCGGCAGTAGCACCTCGCGTTGTTCTGCGTCGCGGATTACTAGTGTGCGTGTGCAATTGGTTCCGGTAAGCTGAAAATAGAAGTGTATTGCGTGTCGTGGGATCGCGCCGTGCTCGCGATTCATTTAAAAAAATGGCATACAATCAATTGCGCTGTTGTGTGTTGGTGATTCTCCCTCAAGCGAGCTCACGTCCAAAGTGTCGTCGTTCGCGGGTATTGTGGAAGATATCCCGCATAACAAAAAACAATTTGCTATATAGTCAAAACTATATTTCGAATGTAAGATATATTATCACATTTTATGTTATTGTTATCGAATAGTTTAATCTCTCATTCACCATACAACCTCTCCATTCACACATATTGTTAATGTATACCATATTGTCATTGAAAGTTTTTAAATTGTCTGCACTCGGTCTGGATTATATACCAACTATTTGACATAGAGTACAGCAAAAATTCTGTTCGTGAAAATTGCCATTTTTTTATAGTAACCTAACTTAACCGCCTATTTAGCATATTGTTATTTGGCCTCTTACCATCTGACATATTGTTAAAACTATATAGGGGATTGTTAGTTTATAGTTGTCAACTATCAGGGTAAATGTCGTAACAATAGCGGACACTGTCGTCCACAATAAGGGAAATGGTCCAGGAATTGTTTGTGATTATGCGGGATGTCAGTATCTAGAACTAGATTTTAGAGAAAAATACCACAACCGTGCCAAAGTGAATTTTGATTCAGTGTTCAGGATTAGTTTGTAAATTAATCAGTGCAAGAAGAGTGTATTAGACACACATATCATGTTGCTACCGGAAGGTTTCCGACACGCGTCGTAGACGGACAGGTTGATGTGGACGAGTGCTGACGGCAGCAGCTGCTGGACCAGCAACACTTGGCCATCTAGGATATCGAGGAGAGCTGGTTTGCAAAGCAACAAATAATTTATTTCTACCATATTTTGAAGATAATATCTAATATCCTGCTTAATTTCATTTTGTCTATTTCGTTTTGTTTTGTTTTTCGTTATGCTTGTCTCTTTTCAGTAACATTGGAGCGGCCCATTGCTTTTGGGCGAAAAAGTGCTGCCTATTTTCAGCGTATACGTTAACCAAAACGAACCCTGCTGCTAACCTTTCCCCAACTGTCCAACATCCCAGTGATTTCTCGTGGAAGTGCAGAGGATTTCTCGGCTTCCTTCAAAGCGAGTATCATGTCAACACGTTCCTTCCCATTCCTTACTTGACCAGCATTCGGACACGGCCGGCGCCGGTATTGCTTTGTAATGGGTCACCAGTTTTTACACATTGAAGATGCATGTTAGTCCCAAACATCATCTGTTGGTTCTTTGTGCAAATACAGCTGATCTGGCAATAACGGAATTGCATCCGTGGGCGGTCAATCATGCTCATGCTCATGCTCATGCTCATTTGCGTAGAAGAGGCGGGACCCTGGTGGTGATAGCAAGATGGCATCGTTTAGGAAGATCGAGAAAAGCAGTGGACCAAGGTTGCTGCCTCGCGGAACTCCCGAATTATTTGTGAAAGCTCTGATTCCGACGTGGCAACCTTAACCCGTACTGAGCGATCTCACCAAGTGAGACCTAAACCAATCCACAGCGGCAGATGATATGCCGAGTATGTCGACAGCTTAGCAAAGCAGAATTTCATGATCCATCGTATCAAACGCAGCCTTCAGATCCATATACGCAGCATCAACCTGCCATCCAGAATCAATACAACGCAGGCAGCTAGAAGTGCGCTGAATCCAGGTTCGTGGAAACCGATCGCTTCGGATAAAAGCCGTGTTGATCAGAATCGATGTAGTTTTTACAGCACCTCCAAACAAGGAACCGTTTATAATCGTTTTGAATACCTTTTGAACATGCGCACTGGTAAGGTGATACCACGGTAATTGACAAATGTCCCGTTTATCTCGCTTTTTGTGGAGTCGGAAATATATACGACTGTTCCATGCGCTTCATGGGAAACTTCACTTTGCTCCGCCGAAAGCTGGAAGATCCTCGCGCGGGAAGGCAAAAAGACCGTCTGCACTTTGATTTTAAAACTGACGATGGGGTGCCATGCAGGGCCAGTGGCCTTGTCGATTCAATAAAATGCCAATCAATTCCAGCAAGCTCATTATTCAGCAAAGTTGTTCAGAAGGTCAAAAGCTCTCGGATCTCAAAAATATCTTCGGATCTCGGTCACTACGTGTTGATATCTTGATCCTAACCACCTAGCAAGTTTAAACCTTCGGCAAAGTTGATCAGAAGGTCAAGAGCTTCCAGAAAATGGAGAGCATGGATTGGAATTCAATCACTATGTGGCGCTTGTTTCCATGTAAAAAAGCTAACGAGTTTATATCGTGATCCCGACCACCTGGAAAGTTTTAACCTGATGCAAACTTGTTCAGAAGGTCAAGGAGTTTCGGGGAAAGAAAAGTATGATTCTTAATTTTGTCACTTTGTGGCGCTTCTCAAGGACTTTCAAAAAGTTTGGAATTTCCTCTTGACTTGGCAATAGTAGGCTTTAAAAATAAGTCTGACTTCTAAGAGAATTCGAACCTTCAGCAAGTTGGTTCGGTTTTCTGTCACTAGATTGCGCTATTGTACATGTACCAGCATGTAACCACCATCACACTTTGGTCCCTTGATGTTGGTATAAATCTGCTTCCCTTACTGGCAGACATCCTTACTGTTGGTATAATTAGCTTTCAAGCTTTATTAAAACAAACAAAAACCACCATCACACTTTGTGAGTGGCCCAATGGCATCCTTACCGTTGATTTATATTAAAATATTATACTTAAAATCAACATAATGGAGAATACTCTGAAAACAAAGATTTAGAAGAATCCAGGGTATCATTGACTAAAGCGAACCCTGCTGCCAAACCAATCCTTCTATGATGAAGTTTGCAGAAGTAGATAATTGCAGATAATGCCCTATACGGAACTATCAATACACTTTCTCTTCATGTCTATTCGTTCTAGCAATAAAATTACTGTCCACTCCTATCGCTTCGCATGGAGATGAGAAATTATCTGCTTCTGCAAACTTCATCAAAGATCGTTACTTCCGCGCTGGGGAGAATACAAAAAATAATAATCAAAGCGTAGCAATCCTTTTATCCAACATCTCCATGATATCTGGTGGAAGATCAGAAGATTCTTCGGATTTCAACAATGCGAGTATCACTTCTTTTTGCTCATTTGCCCTGCATTCAGGTGGGCCGGTGAGGGTAGTGCCGTAATTTATGATCATAATTTTTTACACATTCAGGATGTAACGGGGTAAAACCATAGACTAGCTCTAAGACCAGTAGGTCCCGAACAAATAGCACATCGGTCCCAAGCTCGGTCCCAAGCTTGATAATGCACCCCTTATAATGAACTCACACGAACACACTCTCAAATATTCTGTCAAAATAACGCAGCGAATCAAAACAAAGGCGCAAATACGCTGTACATATTTGCGCCTTTGTTTGATGGCTTCAAGGTGTACTTCGGAGCAATTTCAAATCGCTAGTTGCATATTGATTGTTGGAAAAACTAAAACATGGGAAATTTCTTGAAGGGTCATGGCAAAAAGAACTTGTTTATCGAAATTAAAAACTTATTGATTTATATTGAAGGCACATGCTGGTCACACTGGACTCAGCGCACCTTCCGTCATTCACCATGGTCGACACTTCAGCAAGTGGATTCTGCAACGGCACTGACAGGTACGAGTCTGAGACAATAGAGGGAGATAAACAAACAAGGAAGAGGAGAAAAAAAGGGTTGTGTTTTCATTACGTAAAATTAATAGCTATTGTATACAGCGAACTATTTACATTTTCTATTTTTTCTAAATCCATGAACTAGAACTAATTCTTAAACCTTAAAATATAAAGTGCTGGTGAGTCAAAATAAATTAAAATTTAACATGTAAATATAACACAAAATATCCTTAAAATAGGTCCATAGAGAGGCAACATTGAGAAGCATTATTGCATAATTATAATTGTACCGAAGATAATCAAAAGGAACTAAACGTAAGTCAGATAATTTGTGAACTATTTTGAATCTTCGAACAGCAAGTAGAATTTATTCTTTACCTAATTTGTTGCATAGGAAAATTATATTCTCCAAAAACCGAATATTTGCGTTTCATTGCCGTCGGTCGGAGAATAATAATTACGGAAAGTTACCCGTTGAAACGACTTTCAACAGCACATCTCTTCACTTAAAAAATAAACATTTAAATATGATGTAGAAGGAGATGTTCGCTCATCACCATGAGGCACCAAGAGTGAACAACAATGTTTTTGGCTAGAAATGAAAGATATGAAGAGAATGTTTTGATAGCTCCGCTAGTGTGCGGCAGTAGGCTGATGCAAAATTCGAAATATTTGCTCCCCTAAGCTTAATCGACGCCAATTTGGGTCCTGATAGTCCCCAAAAATTTTAACACATTTGGTTTTAATTTGGCTTTGCACACGCTATTCAAAGTTTGTATGGGAATTAGTATGAAGAATCTCAAACTTACATTTTCCAGATTCTAACATCTTGATATTATGTCCTTAAACCAAATCTTATAAAGATTCATATAGTGTAAGTTGCCAACTATCAAAATGCCGAAGATACCTGACATGTAAATTTTATACAAAAATAGTTATTCAACAAATATAATAATAAGAAGTAAAAATATGTAATGTATATAGAATATATAAATATAAAATATATAAATATATATAATAATATAAAAACAATAAAATACATTAAATATATAAATATAAAATATAAAAAACATATAAATAATAAGAAAATAAAACTAAGAATAAAACATCATACCTAAAGTGTGCATTTTATGTTTTATTGAATAACTATTTTTGTATAAAATTTACATTTCAGGTATCTTCGGCATTTTGATAGTTGACAACTTACACTATATGAATGTATATAAGATTTGGTTTGAGGACATAATATCAAGATGTTAAGGATCTGGAAATGTAAGTTTGAGATTCTTCATACTAATTCCCATACAAACTTTGAATAGCGTGTGCAAAGCCAAATTAAAGCCAAATGTGTTAAAATTCTTTGGGGACTATCAGGACCCAAATTGGCGTCGATTAAGCTTGAGGGAGCAAATATTTCAAATTTGCATCAGCCTGAGTGGCAGGCTTGGAAACATATGCAGATGTTTTAGGAAATTAAGCGAAAAGGACATGTGTACAGTGGTACTCGAACCAACGACATTTTTGCCTAACATCCCACTGCCTAAGCACGGACTAAGTCCGCCACTTCAACAGGCAAAAATGTCCGATTGGAAGACGCTCATGTACCACTGTGGCTTGTATAGTTATTCTAGCGATCTATTGTGTGCACTCTGTTTACTGATGCGCACATGGGAGAGGAACTCTCTCCTTTTTTGGGTTTGTTTTGATTCGCACCGACTGACGATCACTAAAGGCGGACTTAGTCCGTGCTTCAACCTACCCCGCAGTGGGATGTTAGGCAAAAATGTCGTTGGTTCGAGTACCACTGTACACATGCCCTTTTCGCTCAATTTCCTAAAAACATCTGATATATTTCCGGGCCTGCCGCACACTAGCGGAACTATCAAAACTTTCTCTTCATATCTTTTATTTCTAGCCAAAAACATTGTTGTTCACTCTTGGTGCCTCATGGTGATGAGCGAACATCTCCTCCTACATCATAATCGTTACTCCTCGCACGGAGAATATATAACATAACAATTAATGTATTTAAATATGGTCGGTCATCAGCTGATCGACGAAACGTTGTACTATGCAGCAATCTACGTCCTTTCCTGTCCACTATTTTCGCGGGTCTCCCACTACCACTCCTACGAGCTGATCCTGAAGATGCCAGAATACGATAGATGGTTGAAACTGGATCATGCTCGTTGATGCTTTTTGCTTAGATGGCATTTTGAACACAACATATTGGGGAGACGGAGAGCACATAATTTCCCTTTTCTCTGTGCAGACGGTCAGCCGTTTCAACTCAGTTTTGAGTCGTTTTTGATCTACTTTCGTCAAAAGTGGTGTCACTCAAATTTGAGTAAATGTTACTGGCATTGACAAGTCGAAAAATCAAAAACATCCTTCTGATTTGAGTCAAAGTTTTTGATTTGTCGACTTGTCAGTGAGTCAAAAACGACTCAAAACCGAGTTGAAACGGCTGGCCGTGCACGTTTGTGGTTGGGTATGAGAGAGTTGAAATCATACTCATTTTTTAGTTATACCCCGTTAAGTTAGACTCAAGCATCATCTATTGGTTCTCTTTGTTATTTAATCTGATCTGGCAACCTCGAACGTTCAATCATGCTCATGTGTGGCCACCAGGCGTTTCAATGAATGAATAAAATTAGCTCGCCAAGTTTATCATTAAAGCCTATCCACGTTAAATTTCAGACACTTTACTTTCAGTGTAGATTCTGAATTATTTCACGGATCGCTGAAACTCTCCACTTTAGTTCGTTAACATTATTATTGCATTCAGTATTTTGAATTAAGTCAAAGTACGCAAACATAATTTGTACGAATGGCAGCAATATCACAATTTATCGGTATGCGATGTTGCCAAGAAACTAAAACTACCGAAAAGTACCGTATTTTGTGTTTGCAAATCATTTGACCAGCGCTTTACAGTGGATCGGAAGGTTGAAAGTGGAACAAATCAAAATGTATGTTCCCAACAAATGAACAAGAATCTGCTAGCCATTATTGAGAAAACTCCCAATCTTTCTGTGCGAAATGTGGCGTGCAAAGTGGGGAAGTTAAAATCATACGTACAAAAAGTGAAGCAGAGGCAAGGATTGAAGGCGTACAAAGCGAAAAGGTGTCCAAACGTGATGACAAGCAAACTTTCACTGCAAAAATTCATGCCAAGGTGCTACACAAATTTTTTGCAAAAAAATTCTTGTATCATAATGGGTGACGAAATATGTGTTCACGAAGACTTTAAATAGCTTCCGGGTCTGGTTTTTATACCACAATGCAAAAAACACCGTTGCCACGGCATTCCGGAGATAGAAGGTGTATGTATTCCCGAAGAAGTATTTGATTTGGCAAAAAGTCATGTATGTATGTATGTATGTAGAAGCCACCATCCTAGCGTGGGCCTTGCCCTGCATGCGGTTCCACTTAACAGAAAGATCATGCTTTGTTACCGTTCTAAATTCAACATGCTGCTGCGCCATGAAGGGCCAAAAGGGTTGGGCGGGTCCGTAAGCACGTGTGGCAACTTACTTGAAATCCTTGCCGGGAATAAGAAAGAATCTCCTTCCAGCAATATGATCCAATAAAGCGAATAACAAAATACGCAATTCAATTAAAGCTTTCCACTAGATGGTATGGTTTGAGAAAGGCGCGTCAAATTCATTACAACTGTTGGGTGGAATGTGGCAATCATGGAATGATAGACACATCCCCTCCTAGACTCCGGGTTGGCCATCCACTCCATTGTCCAATTGAAACTTCAATGATGCCCTGATGCACCCCTCCCATCCCAGTATTTATATGTTTAAATCAATGAAATATAATCAGGTTCGTGCAATATATATCAAATATAAAATATATAAATGAAATAAGTATATATAAGCAGTATGTAATTTGGAGACGGAAAAATTGATAGCCTGTTCTGTATGTTTTCAAAACTGCATACCTTGCTTGTCGGAAATTTCCTTTCTGCTGGTTCTTGGGAGCAATAACATGTATTGAGTTTGCACTGCACCCCGAAGCAACCTAAACATAAAATCGTATATGATGAAACATGAATGTATTCAATTAATAATATCTATGAATAAATGTGATATGTGAGAGAATTTAAATATATAAAACGAAAATACATGTACATGTATACAACGTTGAAATTCCACATCCTGAAAATTTCATAAGGATAGCAGGTAATATACAATGATATGATGAAAATAGTAAGATATTATATAATATAAATACTAAATGGTATACATTTTGAAATAGATGTAACATGTATGTAAAAATACATCAGACATCCATTGGTTTCTCTCTGAAAAGAAAACGTCAGGTAGGCCCTAATATCTCAAATGTCACCGAAAAGCTGAAAGACAGGTTAAATCATCATGATTATCATAGATAATATCGTATCATTTAATATCTCAACACAAAATAAGAATCTGACGTTATAATGTAAAATAAAAATACAGAGCAAGCCAGTAAACTATAGTAGAATATATATCCGCTAACTTGGCTGGTCGTCGAAAGACTGCCCGCTGTTGCAGCTTCGATAAAATTGATATCTATAAGAATTTGTTTTCTCGCAGTTATGAGTCAAAACAACATAATAAGTGTATAGTATAATATGTATCTGTTATCCACTGGTTTGTAACTGAGAAAACAAAGATTAGATATGTTTTAATATCCAAGAGTCTTGGAAAAGCTGGAAACAAGGCAAACAATCATGGAGAAATAAATTTTTACGCATAAGCATGAATAGTGCCCAAAAACGTAGATTAAGTAAAACCAGAACAAAAAAAAAAGTCCGATAACTCTTATTGAGTCTGGATCTATAAATGATAATGAGGAACAGGAAAGCAATGATTATAAATTATATAGTTTTGGTGAATAAGAGAAATGCTTTTTGAGTAGAATGTTGTCGTGTATAATGCTTTCTACATTTTTTCAGTGAAAATGGCATAGAATATAGATAAAATAGCGAAGGGTTGTTATAGTATAAAATGATAATACCAATTTTAATTGTATTCACATATCTAGAGATTGTGATCCCTGCAATTGTAGACAGGCCCGCTCATGCACTACTAACCTTAGATAAATTATCACAACCACCGAAAAAAACAAAATATATTTAAAATTATTTAAAAATACTTAGGAGTTCCTTGGATGACCTGAAATTACAAAGAATAGTATATCTACAATATCGATGTGCTGCTGCTATAGTGGAAAAAATAATTGATGTGATATAACCACAATGGAACTGACTCTTAGCTTCGGGTCCTAGAATCCCTACTGAGCCCTTGCGGCACGTCAAGCCGGCCAGTTCAGCGCAAGGGATTTGATTTGGCAAAGGTCATATGGTCAAAAATCTTAAAGTTTTGTCTGTATCGGCACTATAGATAAGGATGTGTACGAGAAAGAATGTCTGCAAATGCGATTGCTACCGTTTATCAGAAGCCACGACGCTCCAGCTCTGTTAGGCCTGATTTGCCTAAATTGATATTAGGTACAAGAGGTCAAATACGTGCCAAAAACAGCCAATCCACAAAATTGTCCAGAGCTTCCCAATAGAGAAGTACTGGGCTCGGGTTAAGCGGAAACAATTCGAAACTAAGAAGAAAGCAAATGGTACCGATGATTTCAAGAGCAGATCGCCACGGTGGGCGTATCAGAGGATCATCCATATGGTACCTGATGGCGGGTGTACCTCAGAAAGTTGAAGAATTTTACAGAAAGAAAGATTATCATCTTAATCAACTGTTTTTAATGTAGATATAACTTGTTTTTAATGTAAATATAATTATAGTGAAATAAACAATCGGTTTTGTTAACCTATGTGCAATTTTTGTTTGTGATGCTATAGTTTGGTATCCGAAATTTAACGTTGACAGGCTTTAAGAAAGGAAGTTGAACGTTTAACTAGGGAAACTGCCCCCATATTAATCTCATTGTTCCTATATTCATCCTACGATGAATCAAACAATTGAGCAGTTAAAGGATCGGTTTCGTTTTCTAATAATGTTTGCTTACGTTAAATAACTACAACAAATATTACTAACTAATCCTGTCACGTTTATATCGTTTTATTTCAAGTAGGATGAATTGCAAAGTGATGAGACTAATATAGGTACATTTTGTATATACTGATAGGCAAAAAACCGGGTCTGAATTTGTATCCGGTCATGAAAACTTCGTTTCCTGCACTTTTGAGTCCATAGATCAATTCAATCGAATGTCATCCACGACGATAATCAGCCGGAAAATAAAATTTGAACGTCCCTCCTGTCTCGAAAACAGTCACGTCTCCATACCTACAACAGAGAAGCCCAACTACCATTCGATCTCCGACCCGATCCGATCCGGGGGTAGAAATACAAATCATACGAAAAAATATAAAAAGGTGATTAAATTGGCGCACACACACGCACACACACGCACATGTCGTGACGTGACAATTTTTTTTTTCTCTCTACCCGACCCGTGGTTCTTATTTCAATAAACGAATAATGAAATAACACACATAGCCATCCTGTGCGCGTCGAGAGACAGGGAGAGAGTCCGAAATAATCGTAACGAAGCGAATTGAATGCTGCGGACACGTTTTCCCAATTCCGTCCACAACTGGCTGCAACGGTTGGGTTCATATTTTATAATTTGGTTGCATTTGTTCCGACGGAAGCCAGGAGATCTTTTCATTCAGATGCAGCAACCGGATTATTTTTGGCAGGGGATGTAATTTGGTATTGAATGAAGCTGAAATAAATTGCTAATTTACGGTTATGTATCCCTAAGGAGGACACGACTAGGATTGTTTTGGCGAGAGAGGATTTCTCAGAATGTCAGTTTTGATGGTTGAAGTTCCTTCCCATCTACCTGGGTTCAACTGTCGGGTGGTTTTTGGACACCGTTTCTTAGTAAGTACCTTGATTGATGGAAATGGGATCCCGGAACACAATGGCCGTCTCGTTGCGTTCTTGCACTACATTCGTTCAACTGTCGTGTAGAACCGGGCATCGAAGGCAACCCGTCCGTCCGATGTGAATGGCATACCGTTGTCCTAGTTCCATCAATCTAATTTGCCGCCTGCCAGCATGCTGCCTGGTCAGAATTATTGAGAGCAATTCATCATGGTTGAGGGGAGCTCAATCTCGTCGAGCGGAGGAGGGGTTGTTGGTTTCACACGAAGCTGACACTTTTCCAACCCGTTGCCGGTTGAATGGCAAATTATCGTTCTTCTCTGGCACGAATACTATCGATCGGTTTTTCCAATTATGTGCGACGTTGAAGAGTTTTACTTGTGATTTATGTATTTTTAATCTGGAAGAGTGGTTTGCGATTTTGGCTGGTAAACTTTTAACGAGATTATAGAGAAGTGTCTGTAAGAACGTGTCATTTGCAGACATCGTCAAACTTCAATTATCGAGGGACGAACTCTTGCTCATGCTGCTCGCAAACACACGGCCTCGGCTAGATGCGGTTTTAGCTCGCGGCAAAGGAAACCGATTGTCGAGGTTGTCCGTGGCGATGCCGCTTCTGCTCGCAGCTCAGTCAGCATAGGGTACGTATTGAGCCACTCTTTATGGCCACCGGGAGTCGGCTGGTCGGTCGGCCGGCAGCAACAAAATAGAGAAATAAAAACCACATTCATTAAAATCACTCAACAATAAACGCTGTAATTTCGAGCAAATGAAAGAGAAGAAAATAATGGATATTATTATGACGATAACGACTTTGCCCGGGCCGGGGCTCTTATGGCTTGCCTTGCCTTTTGTAAGCTTGAGTTTGCCCTTATACATAGTTACTGCTTGTAACGGCGACAAACGGACCTTTTCGCTTGAAGAAACACGACATTGCCGCTGATGGGACGACAAAACAGAACCGGCAGCCACGACGATAATGTTGACAATTGTTGACAACGATGAAGATTTCAGAGACAGAGCGCCGATTGAAACTGCGAGACACCAGTGCCAATGCGACATTGAGGACAAACGATATTGTTAAGAAGAAAGTATTGATGACTTCATTGTGGGGCATCACGATTATGGATGGATCTGGATCTGGAAATGCAAATGTTTACGATGTGAACAACCTGTATCTCTTACAGAAACATAAGGTTGTCTTCCTTGGGCCTCTAATTCGATAGAAATGCGCATCTACTTACGTGCAGCTTCTTGAACCACGCCCTCGAGGAGTGGACAGAAATGATGAAATGTAACAGTCGTCCTAGATTTCCGATGTCCCAATCAGTTTGCCAACTCGAAACGGTTATCTGTCGTGCTAAATGGAAACATTCATCATGTGAAATTTGTCAAAGGCTTGTTCGTGACAGACACCCCTAGAAACGTATATCTCTGGAAATACTTCATCAACGCGTGAAAAATTTCGCTGACTGATGAACGTATGTCTGTTCCTTGTTTTAAATCAGTTTATGTTGACACAACAAGCTTTAAGATCGAAGATGGCGTCGAAAAGCAGTTGTGTGCGGTCGCAATGAAAATCCAAATCTGTCAGTAAGAAAACTTGCCAAAAAGCTTGTTTTTCCTGAAAGCACTGTCCATAACGTTCTTAAATCTCTCGATACACGTTTGACATCAGCCAGGTTTTCTGGGAACGGAACAAAAACGGATCTCAGGAACCACGACAAGGACACGAAAATGAAGCAAATATTGCAAAAGAGACCAGACCTTTCGGTACGTACTGTGGCTAGAAAAATAGAAATGTCCCCAACTTTTGTTCATACTTCCAGGCACCGGCAAGGCATGAAGTCGTTCAAGGTGAAAACTGTACCGAACCGTAATGATAAACAGAATGTGACGGCTAAAATCCGGGCTCGCAAGTTGTATCGCGAATATTTGACGATGAAACTTATGTGCTGGAAGACTTTAAGCAGCTTCCCGGAATGTCTCATTATACTGCCATGCAACGGAACGGCGCAGAGCAGCAATTCAGGACGAAGAATAAGGACAAGTTTCCCAAAAAATATTTGGTTTGGCAGGCAATATGCAGCTGTGGTCGAGCTGCGCGAGCTGTGCCAAAGCTTCATCACTATCCGAATGATAAACAAGGAAATATACCGTGAAGAATGCCTAAAGAAGCAATTGTTACCATTCCTACGCAGCCATGTCGCTTCCTATTCTGGCTATTATGGCCTGATTTGGTATCTTATCACTACGCTAAAGATGTTCTGGAATGGTATAAAGCGAATAGAGTCCATGTTGTACCAAAAGGGCGCATCTACCTAACTGCCCGGAGTTGTGACATATCGAGTGGTATTGGGTCTCGTGAAGAGTGAACTCTCTCAGCATACACAGCAAGCTACAACTATAGAAACATTTCGAAAATCTTGGGCTAAAGCAGCTAAATCGGTTGCAAAGAAGTCTGCACGGATCCTAATGACTGAAGTAAACTCAAAAGTTCAAAAGTTCAAAAGTTCTCAAACGCGCCATATCATACAAATCCAGATAAAATCGTCTTAATGTCGAAAGTAACAATTGTAAACAATGACCTAAAACTTAAATTTCCTGGAAATTCCAGGTTGTTAACCTCTGCATCCACTACCGACGGGAAGATAATAGCTTCCTGTATCTGCTTCTGGTGCTAGTTGGTTTGTAGGAGCAAGCAGATCCCAGAAAAATAAATGTTACTTTCGACTTTTTGCCTATTTTGTTAAGAAATCACCTTTTTATAAGCCCACCTTTGCGAGCGAGTCCACTTTCTCATTGCATGCAATGTGAAGGGACCCATCAAAAGGTGCTCTCATGTGATCTTTCAACCAGCACACTCATCTGTTCCCTTAGTTTTGAAAGAAACTGGAAGAGTGTCTAAAAGGTTTCATCGACCAAATAGCCTCAATAGAACAGAAGCTGTTCGAGAAGATGAAGTATTATGGTCTGCGGGCATGCTGGAAATCATCTCCAATGCAAATTTGACTGGCTCATCAACATAGAACACTCAGCAGCGTTTGCAGAGAATCTCTCCAAGAGATTTGAAGAGAATCACTCCAAGAAATTCAAAAAGAATCTGTCGTAGTGATTCGAAGAGAATCTTTCCTATGGATATGAAGAAAGTCTCCCAAGAAATTTGAGATCGAGTCTCTTCTAGAGATATGAAGAGAATCGCTTATAGAAGGATTTGAATTGATATGAAAATCGCTTATGGAGGAATTTGAAGAGAATCTCTCCAAGAAATTCAAAGTGAATCTCTCCTAGAGATTCAAAAATAATCTTTCCTAGGAATTTGAATAAAGTCTCTCCAAGACATTCAAAACGAGCCCCTTCTTGTGATTCGAAGAGAATTGCAACTAGAAATTCGAAAATAATATCTTCCAGAGATTCGTCAATAACCTCCCCAAGAGATTCCAAGAGAATCTCTCCTATAGATTAGAAGAAAATCTATTCTAGAGATTCAAAGAGAATCTGTCCTAGAGATCCAAAGGAACTCTTTCCAAAAAAATCGGAGAGAATGTCTTCTAAAGATTCATAGAGAAACTCTCCTAGAGAATAGAAAAGAATCCTTTTTGGAGATTCGAAAAAAGTCTTTCCTCTGGATTCGAAGAGAATTTCTCTTAGAAATTCTGAGAGAATCCTACTGTGTGACTTGGAGAAAATCCTTCTTCGAAATTAGAAGAGAATCACTCCTGGAGATTCGATGAGTGTGTCATGAAGATTTAGAGAAATTCCCTCCTAAAAATTCGGCAAGAAGTTATCTCAGAGATTCGAAAAAAATCTCTCCTAGTTATTTGAGCAGGAAATAAAAACTTGATCTCTCCTAAAAGTATGACAAGAGTCCCTTTCAAAGATTCAAAAATAGCTGTCCTAGAGATTTCAAGAGTATTTCTCCTAGAGATCCAGAGATAATCACTCCCAGAGATTTGGAATGAATCTCTCCTGTGGATTTGAAGCGAGTCCCTCCAAATTTTGAAGAGAATCTCTCTTATATATTCCAAAACAATCTCTCCTAAATATTCAAAGAGAAATTCTCCAGGAGATTCAAAAATAATTCTAGATTCAAGGATAATCTCTCCTAGAGATTCAAGGATACTCTCTTCAACTCTTCAAGAGATTTGAAGCAATTTCCTCCGAAGATTCAAAGGAAATCTCTCGTAGAGATTCGGAATGAAAATCTTCATACAAATTCAAAAATTCAAAAAAAAAATCTCTTCTAGAAATTTGAAGAGAAACTCACCTAAATATTCCTAAGGCATATCTCACATAGCTTTGAAGAATTATTCGAAGAGAACCTATTCTAAACACTCGGAGAAAAACTCTCCTATATATTCGAACAGAAACTCTTCTGGAGGTTCATAAAGAATCGCTCCTAGGGGGATTTTGAAAGTATCTCTCCTAGAGATTTAAAGAGAATCGCTCTTAGCGATTCGAAAACATTCTTTCTAGAGATTCGATTATTATTTCTCCTGATGCTTCGAAGAGAATCTCTCCTAATGATTGATAGAGAATCTCTCCTAGAAATAAGAAGAGAATTCCTTCTAGAGATCCGGAAAAAAGTTCTCTAGAGATTCAAAGAGAATCCCTCCTAGAGATTCCTAGAGAAACTCCCCTAGGGATGGGAAGAGATCCCTTTTAAAGAGTCGAAAAAAATCATTTTTATATATTCGAAGAGAATTTCGTTTATAGATCCTATGAGAATCAAACCGTGAAACTTGCAGAGAATCCTTCTTGGAAATTCGAATTGAATCACTGGTGGAGGTTTTAAGAGAATCGGTCTTCAAGAATTGAAGAAATTCTAGAGCTTTGTGAAGTATTTTTCTATGAGATTCGAAAGGAGGCTCTCCTATTGATTTGAAGAGTATCTCTCCTAAAGATTCCGTGATAATCACTCCCAGAGATTCGGAAAAATCTCTCTTATGGATTTAAAGAGAATCCCTCCAAATGATTTAAAGCTAATCTTTCTTATACAATCGAAAAGAATATCTACTTAAAATTCGGAAAGAAATTCTCCTAGAGATTTGAAAAAAAAAATCTCTTCAAGAAATTCGAAGAGTATCTCTCCTTGATTTTCAAAGAACAACTCTGCAAGAGATTTGAAGAAAATCTCTGTTAGAGTTTCGAAGAGAAACCTTCCAAAACAATCCAAAGAGAATTTATCCAAAATTTTCAAGGAGAAGCCTTCCAAAAGATTTGAAGATAATTTGTCCTTGAGTTTAAGAATCTCTCCTTAAAATTTGGGTTGAATTACTGTTAGAGATTCGATGAAAATCTCTCCTAAGGATTCGAAAAAAATCTCTCCTAGATATTCGAAAATAATCGCTTTAAAACAGATCGAAGAGAATCTCACTTGGAGATTTGAAGAGAACCTGTCCTTCACGGCGGGACAATTTGACTCAAATTTGAGTCGTTTTTGACTCACTTTCGTCAAAAGTGGAGTTACCCATATATAAGTAACTGTGGCTGGGATTGATTAGTCGACATACCTTAAACATCGACCTGATTCAAGTCGGTGTTCTAGGTATGTCGACTCTTCAATCCCAGTCATATGTACTCATATATGAGTGACTCGGAGTTTTGACGAACGTGAGTCAAAAATGATTCAAAATTGAGTCAAGTTGTGCCGCGGTATTGAGCTTCCGAGAAAATCTCTCCAAAAAATTAGAACAGAATCTTTCCTAGAGATTCGAAGTAAATGTCTCCTAGTGTTCGAAGAAAATCTCTCTTGGAGGCTCGGAAACAATCTTTTCTAGAGATTCGAAGAGAATCTCTCCTAGAGACTCCAAGAAATCCCCTCCAAGAGGTTCGAAAAGAATCTCTCCTAGATATTGGAAGAGAATCGCTCCTAGAGATTCGTAGAAAATCTCTTCCAGGGATTCGAAGAGATTTGAATACCATTTGATTTAGAGATTTGAATACCATTTCTTCTAGAAATTGACAGAGAATCTCTCCTAGCGATTCCAAGAGAATCTCTTCTAGAGATCGAATAAAATAAAAATTCCCCTAGAGATCCAGAGAAAATGTCTTTAGGTTCAACGAGTATCGCTCTGAGCGATTCGGAAACATTTTTTCTAGAGATTCGATTATTATTTCTCCTGATGATTCGAGAAGAATCCATCCTAGAGATTTGAAAAGCATTTCTCCTAGAGATTAGAAGAGAATCTCTTCTAGAGATCCGGATAAAAATATTCCTATAGATTTATAGAGGATGTCTTCTAAAGATTCATAGAGGAACACTCCTAAGGATAAGAAGAGAATCTCTTTAAGAGATACGAATAAAATCATTCGCATGGACTTGAAGAGAATTTCTCTTATAAAATCTAAAAGAATCTATCTGTGACTTGGAGGAAATCCTTCATGGAAATTTGAAGTGGATCACTCCTGGAGATTTGAAGAGAATCTGTTCTCCAGATTTGGAGAAATTCTCTCCTGAAGATCAGAAAAGAATCTCTTTCAGAGATTCTAAAGGAAGCTCTTCTATTGATTCGAAGAGTATCTCTGCTAGAAATCCGAGATAATCACTCCCAGATATTCAGAAGATTTAAAGAAAAGCTCTCGTAAAGATTTTAAGAATATGTCTCTTAGAGTTTTGAGGAAAAAAACCTTACAAAACAATTTAAAGAGAATCGATCCAAGATATTCGAAGAGAACCTCTCCAAGAAATTCAAAAAGAACCCCTCCTGGAGATTCAAAGACAATATTTCTTAGAGATTCGAAAAGAATCTATCCTGGACATTACAAAAAATCTTTTCTAGAGTTTCGAAGAGAATCTTTCCTTGCGTTTTGAAGAGAATCCCTCCTTCCAATTTGGATAAAATCACTCCTAGGGATACGATGATAATCTTTCCTAGGTATTCGAAGAAAATATCTACTAGACATTCGAAAATAATCACTCTACAAGAGATTGCAGAGAATCGTACTCGAAGATTTGAAGAGAATCTATCCTTGAGTATAAGAGAAAATCTTTCCAAAAAATTCGAAAACAATCTCTTCTAGAGATTCAATGTGAATGTTCCCTAGTGTTCGAAGAAAATTTCTCCTATGGACTCTGAAATAATCTTTTCTTGAGTTTCTAAGAGAATCTTTTCTAGAGACTCTTAGAAAATACCATCTAGAAATTTTTAAAGAGATTCGAAGATAATCTCTCTTAAAGATTCGAAGAGAACCCGTCCAACAAACAGAGAATCTATCCAAAATATTAAAATATTACCTCTTCAAAAGATTTGAAAAGAATCCCTCCTAGGGATTAAAAGTAAATCGTTCTAAGAGATTCTCAGAGAATCTATCCTGGAGATTACAAAAGAATCTTTTCTAGAGATTTGAAGAGAATCTCTCCTGGGGATCCAAAGAGAATCTCTCCTAAAGATACGAAGAGAATCTTTCTCGAAAATCATATATCCTGGAGATAAGGAGAGATTCGGCCCTAGTTTTTTGGAGCGAGTCTCTCCTAGATGTTCTAGAAAATCTCTCTTCTATATCTGGGAGGAGTCTCTTCCAGATATTCGAATAGAATCTCTCCTAGGGTTAGAGAATAAATCCTAAAGATTCGTAGAGGATCTCTCCGAGAGATTCAAAAAGTCCCTCTACAAGAGAACTGAAGAGAAAATAAGAAGAGAATCTCTTTTAAAGATTTGAAGAAAATCTTGCCTATGGATTCAGAAGAGACTTTCTCTTAGAAAATCCAAGAGAATCTAACTGTGAGACTCTGGAGAGAATCCTTCTTAAAAATTTGAAAAGAATCACTCCTAGAGATTCGAAGAGAGTGTGCCCCAAGGATTTGGAGAAATTCTCTTCTAAAAATTCGACAAGAATCTCTCTCAAAGATTTAAAAAAAAAGCTCTCCTGGAGATTCGTAGAGAATCTCTCCAAGAGATTTCTCCTCTCGTAAATATTCGAAAAGAAAATCAGCTAAATATTTTAAAAGTATCTCTCATACAGATTTAAACAAATTCAAGGGAATCTCTCCTTTCAGTTTGAAGAGAATCTGCCCTAAATCTTTGAAGAGAAACTACCCGAAATAGTCGGAAAGAATTTCTTCTAGAGGTTCAGAGAGAATATCTCCTTATGTCCTAGAGATTTGAAGAAAAACTTTAAAAAAGTTTCAAAGAGAAACCTTTGAAAACAATTCAAAGAGAATCTATCCAAAATATTCGAAGAGAAACCCTGCAAAATATGTGAAGGTAATCTCTTCAAGAGATTTGAAGAAAATCTTTCCTTGAGTTTTGGAGAGAATCCCTCCTTCAAATTCGGATAGAATCGCTCCTGGAGATTCGATGTGAATTAGAGAAATTCTCTCCTAAAAATTCGACAAGAACCTCTCTCAGAGATTCGAGAAAAAGCACTCCTAGGGATTTGAAGAGTATCTCTTCTGAAGGTTCGTAGAGAATCTCTCCAAGAGATCTTCTAAGGATTTTAAGAGAAATCCTCCAAGAGATTTGAAGAGAGTCTTTCATAGATATTGCAAGTAATTTTCTCCTAGGGACTCTAAAAAAATCTCTCCTTAAGATTTGAAAAGAAAATTACTGAAATATTTCAGAAAAATCTCTCATACAGATTTGAACAAATTCAAGGGAATCTCTCCTAGAGATTAGAAGAGACTCTGTCCTAAATATTTGAGAAGAAACTATCCTTCACAGTCGAAGAGAAACTCAGAGAGATTCTCTCAAGAGTTATGAAACGAATTGCTCTAAAAGATTCAAAGGAAATCTCTTGTAGAGATTTGCAAAGCAAATCTTCAAAGAATATTAAAAAATTCAAAGAAAATCTGTCCAAAAAATCGAAGCGAAACTCACCTGAATATACCTAAAGAATCAATACAAATTTGAAAAATGATTCGCAGAGAATCTTTTCTAAACATTCGAAGAAAAACTCTTTTTTTTTCTATTATCGAGATTTTCAGCCCTGGGTTGGTTCATCTCCCGTCGTAGTCACTGAAATACCTTTTTGGGTATTTTCGTAACTTGTCCGGGGTGAGATTCGAACTCGTGACTTTGGCGTGAGAGGTATTGATGCTAACCACTACGCCGGGGTCGCCCTAAAGAAGAAAGAAAAACTCTTCTAAACATTCAAATATGAACTCTTCTGGATTGTATAAGAATCTCTTCTAGAGATTCAAAGAGAATCGCACTAAGCGATTCGAAGACTTTGTTTAGAGAGTCGCTTATTATTTCTACTGATGATTCGGAGAGAATCTGCTCTAGCGATTCGACTAGCATTTATCCTAGAGATTGACAGAGAATTTTTCCTAGAGATTAGAAGAGAATATCTTTAGAGATTTGAGAAAAATCATAATTACATGGCCAGAAATTGAATTGAATTTGAGAGGCCACTTTACTCAGTCGCATGGTAGCTGCGACTCAGTTTCGTAAAAGTGGAGTCATAGACTGAGTAACTACACTTTTACGAATTAGAGTTGCAGTTCCTATGTGACTGAGTAAAGTGGCTTCTCATTTTGAGTTCACTTTCAGGCCGTGTATGGATTCGAACAGAATTTCTCTTACAAATAAGGAGGGAATCTAACTGTGAGACTTTGAGAGAAACCTTCTTAGAAATTTCGAAGTGAATCACTGCTGGAGATTCGAAGAGAATCTATCCTAAAGATTTTGAGAAATTCTAGAGATTTTAGGAGAATCTCTCTTAGAGATTTGGGCAAAATCTCTCCAAAAGATTCGGAGAGAATATCTTCCAGGGATGTGTAGAGAAACCCTCCAAGTGATTCGAAGATAATCTTTCGTATATATTTGAAGAAAGTTTCTCCTAGGGACTTAAAGAAAAAAATTCTAAGAGATTTGAAGAGAATCTCCCCTAAATATTTGAAATTTGATCCGTAACGCTGATTGATCAGGTGCGTTACGTGGTATCAGATCTACCACCAAACCCAAGTCAAAATTGATTCAAACTATGGAACATATTCGTTTTTTTGTAGTCAATGGAACATAGGGTAAGGGGATGTAATGTTAGCCTAGCTCCTTCATTCGGCCTATGTACCAAATGTGTCATTAATTTAGCGATAAACAACAAAATCATGTTGCTATTAGCATGATAGATGTATTCCAAAGCAATTGAGACAATATTAATCAACTTATACCAGTTCACTTCCACGTAATTTTCGATTTTTTTTAACTTTTAGGGCATCATGATTTCACTGGTTAAGCTGAACAGATGATCTGCACGATCTTCAAGTGATCTAAATTTGGCTTAACTGAATCGATGAAGCAAGTAATGCAGTCTGGATGTGCAGAAAATAGCTACACGTTACAAACTAACTGTCCACATAGCTAAAATAACAATGATTTTACAAGAAAATAGTAGACCCAATGTTGGGTACATATTTTTTTGTATGTTCCGAACTATGGCCTGTTGTATCAATAACGTTGTAAAAAGGTTGTTATTGGTAAAATTTCAAGTGGAAATGCATGAATTTGCGGTTGTTTATATTTAAGTGGCTCATCTAAACACAAATCGAAGAGACAAAATCATTGCCTAGTGAATTATAATGTTTTCATTATTGAATGGCTGATAAATCATATATGAACATCATTTAAGTGTTTCGATGCAGTTTTACTTTAGTTTATGTTGTAAAATCTTGTATTAAGTAAATCCAGTACAGCTTACAATGCCTTAATTCAGAAAATTAGAAAAAAAAACCCGTACAGAGACTGCATTTAGTAATCAATCCATCGAATGGGACGAAGTTGCATCCACGAATAGACCCAATTTGGTGCCTATAGACCGACATTAAATCCACATCCCTCGAAAGTTTATGGCATTATAAAAATAGTTGTGTAACTTTTAGTGAAACATGCTACCAAATGTCTTATCTAACTTATCTTTGCAGGTGTATAACTATTTGAATCTCGCCTACAGCTTAAAAACTTTATGAGTTATAATGAAAAATGTGATCGCTGGTTGCATAATACGCTGAGTCAAGGGACACATACCCTATCTTAGTCCTTATTGCATTTAAGGGGACCCTCCCCTGGATTTGGACTAAAATAAGGCAAAGATTGTATTTTTTTTGTGGGCGAGTGAAAAGGCGTACGAACTTCCGAAATTTTAAAGGGATAAAAAAATTGTGAAAATTCAAAATGGCGGCTACAAAATGGCGATTTTTCGAAATCATGTTTTTCAATCTAACTTCAAGCCCCGGACTTGAACTATTAATCCGATTCCCTCCATCAAATAACTGTTTGAAAGGTTATAATTTTTTGTACGGCTTGAACTTAAAATTGGCATTAATAATTGATTATTTATAATATTTGAACACGGTTGAAATGAAAAAAAGAAGCGAAAAATTAAACTTTTCAGTGTAAATGATCACTTTGCAATGAGTTAAAGTTTAAATTGTCTGAAATTTAGTTCAAGCCGTAGAAAAAAATTTTATCTTTCAGAAATGATAACTAGATTTGATTTTTGTTTGCTAAAAGAGACTGCACGCTTCAAGTTGACGCCCCATGTTTTGCGCGCAGAGGCTCACGGAAATCGAGATTTTGTAGCCGCCATTTTGAATTTTCACAATTTTTTTAACCTCTTTGAAATATTGAATAATAATCTAGTTGATTCGTCGAAACTGAAAGTTCGTACGCTTCTCTCACAAAAAAAAAATACAAACTTTGCCTTATTTTAGTCCAAATCCAGGAGAGGTGTCTTGTGAAAAGTGACAATACTCATACTGACTCAAACATTTATGTGAATTCTCATTATCTATTTGATGCTCTAAGTGAGGTCTAGGGTTCTGTTGCATGGTCGGTATCAGAGTCATAGTTGGGTTTCTTTGCAATGAATTCGGTTTTGACTGATAAAGGGGCATGCCTTTGAAAACTCACTGTTCAAAAGGTGTAAATAGTGGAAACTTTCAATACAACTCGATTCATTGCTATCAAACCAAACAATGACAACTGTAAAAACACCGAATACTTCATAATTCAACAATTGCGATGAAGTTACTCATCATGCACTTAACAAAGGATACAGAATATATTACAAAATACCAAATTTCTGTTCGTACTGGTTTATGTACGAAAAATATTGAAGATATACTACCCTAAAATTTCGATGGGAAACTCTCCTAGCGATTCGAAGACAACCTCTCCATGAGGTTTGAAGCAAATTCCTCCAATAAATTCAAAGCAAATCAAAATTTAAATCCATCCTGGAATGGTATTAGGTACAAAGAAACAGCCAACCAACCAAACTGTCCAGAGCTTCGCCCAATAGAGAAGTACTGGGCTCTAGTTAAGCGGAAACTCTACGAAACTACGAAGAAATCAAATGGTACGGATGATTTCAAGAAAAGATGAAGAATCGTCACGGCGAGCATATCTGAGGGTACCGTACGGAACCTGATGGCGAATGTACCATAGAAAGTTCGCGAATATTACAGAGAGGATGATTAACATCTATTTAAATCGACCTAATCAATTGTTTGTAATGTAGATATAACTCTATTATTGAGAAATAAACAATCGCTTTTGTTGAATTATGTGTAAATCTCTTTGCTACTATTGATGTCTGAAATTTAACGTGGACAAACTTTAGTCTAACTAAGCAAAATCATACTGATGTACAGCATCATATGTTCAAGTTACACTAAAGAGGCCTTAAATCATACGTCAACTGATGGCAAACATGATACACAAAAAAATCAACCTTACCCATTAACAGCTTTCGAGTGACGTTTATCAAATTTCCGCAACCAAATCGAAAGCACAAACATTTGCATTGCATTGCTCGGTTCCAGGAACGGGATCTACTCAGTACAGCCCGCCGAATGACGCAGCTCGGCTTTCAACGGAAGCATGAAAGGTGTTAGATCCAGTCGATTGAAATTAATTGCCATCGACTGGAACTAACTTTTGAGCCGCACCGAGTGTAACTGCCACGAGAAAGAACACGTACAATGCAGTCTTTGGACCTCCAACCGTGGAAATCTCCGGCCCGTTGGCACCGGCTTCGCTATGTGGGGCCTCCGAAAACAATGTGTCCGGCTGCGCTCCGTGTGCTCTATCTCCGCGCTCGGCAACTCTACAACAGAATATATTCATGCACACTCACATCTCGCCCGGAGTGCAAGCCAAGGCAACTAGCGAGAGTGAACGATTTATTTACGAACAATGTAACATTTTATTTCACTTCGCCATTAGGTATGCCGTCCACAAGAGTCAGTGTGCCATAAAAAGCGAGAGAGAGAGACCAACCCAGGCGAGACTGGAAAAACTGAAAGACAAAATAAAAATAATGTAATATGTATGTAGCGTGAGGGGCCCTAAATGCGATATTTATGTAGAAAACTCTCCCACAGAGCGGAGCGAGACTGTGAGCGGTTGTGGTGGGTATGGCCAAACGGGCCCGGGACAAAGCCGATTTTCGGAGAGGCGTGCCGAGAGTGGAGCAGATTTTAATGAATATAATTTATAAGCGTTTTTGTTTTGCCATCCGTTGGTGCCCTTTGACATCTCCTTACCTTGACTGCAGAGCGATTGGCATACCTTAACAAACTGCAAGCCATGGAAGTTTTCGGTCACCACCCACTTTACGACACTCTAGCCGGTTAACTACCGATTCAGCTGCTTCTGATGTGCCACCCAACAGCCACCCACACCCACCGAAATGGTTCTGCTGCTGTCGGTTCGGTTTCTGTTTATGTTGTTTGCTGCCTGCGGTTGGAAACTCATACAGTCCTCTCCCACGATGACGCCGAAGCATGGGTCTTCCCCATCGGGAGACGGGAATGGAATCAGACATTTCATTATTAAATTTAAGTACTCCCACACCGTTTTTCCTTACCAACCGGAGTCATCAAATTGTCGTGATTGTGCTGTGTGTATCGTGGAGTTTACTTGCGGGAGCGGGTCCATGTTTGATGTCGATCATTAAATTTTAGAGTACACATACAACTGCTCAGCTCCACTTTTCGCAGGCATTATTGAAGGATTCATCATCAATTTTGTCATCAGCGAAAAATTGAAAGCAGTTTTTCGTTCAAAATCAAAACATAGTTCGTTAAAATGTATTCACTGTGTTCCGCTTGGCGAGCAGAATACAGTGAATGCATTTTCACGAACTATGTTTTGATTTTGAACGAAAACTCGCTTTCGAATTTTTCGATGATGACCAAAAATTGATGATGAATCCTTCAACCCTAATTGAATCAAACAAGCTCTTTGGCGTCGTGCGAATGCACTGAGAAGGGGTGATGTGTGATTGGGCTCGAAAATATAATAACCCCTCATTGTGCAATACGGTCGGATGAACACGGCTGTGCGTAATGGGCTTCGGTGTGTATGTGTGTGTGTTTAGCACTGGAGGGAGGAATTTATGTGATTTTAAATCTTCCCCTATGCAGTAAATAGAGCGTGAAGAAATGCTGTTGTGATAAGATTATATAGATCAACATCTTTGGTATTACTGAAATTCTATGCCTAAGAAGCGTATCAAATTCGAAATGGTGGGAAATCTAAAAGAAATTCATATTTGCCGAATGAATTACTGTTAACCGTTGTGTGTCCTACAAATAAGGCCTGTACTCGAAAAAAATTCACCGTTTTTATCCGTGTGTTACTGTTTTGTCCGTGGGTAAAAATTGTTGAAAATCTGAGTATAACTAGTTTGGAGTAAATAGTTTACATGTGCAATTCATAGCAATCGGTTAAGTGGTTATTGAGATGTCATCGAAACAAGAAAGAACAAAGAAAGTTTCAAGAAAATTCAATTTAAAATAAAATTTTGGCGAACACTTTTGTCTGGTGCATTTTTCGAGTACAGGCCTTAAAAACACCTTTAAGAGGCCGACAGGGAACGTTTTTACCCACGGAATCAATATTATCATAAATAACTAAGGAAATATCCAACCGATTGTGAATATGTTTACTGTTTTGGATTCAGAAACTCAACCAATTTCTCATAAGTGTCTAATATGACCGAATATGACCGATAATTTTCCGAAAATACTGGATATCCGGAACCATGTTGTGTAACTCAAGAGTCAGTTTAAAATAGGGCGTAAGCATTTTAAATAGCCTCTACAATTAATAATTTGAGCTCGAAAACCTTTGGTTGTACAATAAAACTGTCTAAGAACAAGTTGTGACCTCTATGTGTAAGAATAATATACACTGAAGAAAATATATACACTGAAAATAAAATCGAAAAAAATGACAATTAACATTAAAAATTTAAATATCTCAAAAAAGATTTTATGATGTTTTTCATTTTTTCAGGGAAACCTTTTGTCAGGGAAAAAGGTTTTAGAACATTTAGTTTCGGTGCATTTCTCAAAATTTTAATATTAGCGGGTATAAACGAGATATTTTTATTGTTATTTTTTGTATTCTCCCTAGCGCGTAAGTACGTTCTTTGATGAAGTTTGCAGAAGCAGATAATTTCTCATCTCCATGCAAAGCGCTAGAGTGGACAGTAATTTTATTGCTAGAACGAATAGGCATGAAGAGAAAGTGTATTGATAGTTCCGTATAGAGCAACGGCAGGCTTTGAAATTGAAAGATACAAGTTTGAAAACGGGCGGAGGGCATTGAACGGTAGTATCCGATCAGGCACATAACCCTTTGTCATACTACCCCATGCAGGGTAGGTAAAGGGGGAAATCCCTTTGACTGACATAAGGTTATGCAACCGATCAGGCTCTTATACTACCTATTGCTTTTTCTAGTTCTAGCGATTTGTCCCTCTCAAAATACTGTCCAACACGGGTGATAAATTATCTCCCGCTGTTGGGTTTATTTTTAGCATGCACCGCCTATTTCACACATTTGCTCTTCTCGTCATCTATAACATAGATCTCGGAGAGAACGACGGTGAGTGGTGCAAATACTGATCCCCTGAGATATTTTGCCAGTCGAAAAGTTAGAAAAATTGTTCATCCATGATTCTCTCAAAACCGAACAATCCTTGGTTTTGAGACACACGAAAAATAATTTAAGCAATGGCGAAGTTGTCATAGTTTGTGATTTTTCCGAAAATGTTTCATTTGTTCTTCTAGTTGCCCTCAAAGTAGTTATTGGAATAATAACCAAGCCACAATTCGTGCCCTTGTTATTTACTATGTCGAATCAGAAGCGCTTTAGAATCGCAGCTTTATCGTTATATTGGAAGTACTTGAACATGACACAATAGCGGTTCAGGGATTTCTTTCAAAACCAGTGAGCTTTTTGAAAAACAAACTAACGCAGATAAAGAAAGCGATATTTATGTCTGATGGAGCTGCATCCCAACATAAAAATAAAAAAAATTAGCAACCTTTGTGAATTCATATCAAAATATAGCATAGATGCTGAATGGCATTTTTTCACTATGACCAGGGAGTTACAAAATGGAGGAACATCTTTCAGCAAACTAAAATGATTACTGGCACGTAAAAATATCACTCCTTTGTTGAGCGTTCATCTGATCTCATCAGATAGAGGCAAAATTGTTTTCAAATGATGTATCATCAAGTATATATAAACATGCAAAATGAAAGAGAACTTCTCTAAACTTATCTGAATGTAGACACAATAAATTGGAAATACAAGTAAACGAAAATATAAGAAAAGTTTTTTCAATCACTTTCCCCTATTTCTTATGCTGTTTATAGAACCGTCCTGCTGGCTTAGAGTGAGTTGTGCGAAACTAAATGCATATTTTGAAAAGGTTTTTGTGATGCTGAAGAACCGCGAATAATTTATGAAAAGGCCGTATTTTCTGCTGGAAATATATTGCAACATCGAAACATTTTTATTTTGGCAAATAGTTGAGTTTTAAAAAATTGCTTTAAATTTTGACCTTAATGACACTTTTTTACTTCAGATCTCTCCACCCCAAAGTTTTCTTCAAAACTAACGTTAGAGCTTCAAGTTTGTACACACAATGTATAAAATATACAATAAGAAGCAAAATAGGCCTATGTTAAACGAACATATTAGAAATACTGTTTGAACCATTTTACCCCATATCTTTTCAACCATTTATTCAATCGTCTTGCTGTCAAGGAGAGAGTTGTAGGAACATTAACAAAAATTTCGAAAAACTATTTGTTATTACTGAAGAAATGCGAATAATTTTCGATCATATTTTCGAATATGATAAAATTAAATCGGACATATTTCGAATGCTCTTACGAAGATCATAACCAGATGCGTAAAAATTATAAAATATTTCAAAATCAGATTTTATCATTAGAATACGTTTATTTCTGCAAATATTACAATTTTGAGATATGCACCGAAAGTTAATGTTCTAAAACCTTTTTCGTATCGCTTCTCGGCCTAAATGCTAAGATCAAAATGTAGTAAACCTTTTGCACAGACATTTCTTCATCCTAAAGTCTTTAGATTTGCATATTTACTTTAAATTTTCACAATTCACAAAATAAAAACAATCTAAAATTTGTTTTCTTTAGATATTTTAATTTTATTGTTACTTGTCAATTTTTTCCGAAAAACATTTTTTTTTCAGTGTATATTTTATTCACAACCTTCACACATAGGGCCACAACTTGTTCTCAGATAGTTTTTGTGCAACCAAAGATTTTCGAGCTACAAATTATTAATTTAAGTGCTATTCAAAATGCTTACGCCCTTTTCAAAACTGCTCTTGAGTCCAACATTTTTTTGCATCAGTGGAAAAAAAACATACTTTCATGGGTAAAACGTCGGTCATTTCGGGCGGAAACGCTCAACTCTAACAATATGGGTGTCAAATTCTTGAAACGGTTCCGGAAGAACGTTTGCCATAGCTATTGGACCATTCGGTCACGTGGCATCGGATTGGCCAGTTCCGAGATAGTTCAGTTTTTTTTCCGGATTGTGTCAAAACTGCCAAAATATTCCAAGTCGGTTGGATATTTCATTAGTTATGGTCATTTAGTTCCGTGGGTAAATACGTTCCCTGTCGGCCTTTTACGTTATAAAAAAATCAGAAGCCCCTCCTCGCCTCCCCTCAAGCTTATGCCATCATTATTATATATTAATATCATGTTTTGAAAAGTAACAAAGGCAACTTTGTTTCCTGTTGGACACATAACGGTTAATTGAAACGCGGAAGTTGACAGTATTTTTTACGGAAGGTATGTGCACAGCAAAATCAAGCCAAAGAAAAATTCGTAGTATATTATTATTACTATTCGGATTTGTTACATCCGTATGCTCTAACTTTACGTTTGATACCATCCATTAGGTTCTGCACTGTGCCTCAGTCACTTTTTCAGGAAGTATTTGCATATTGTGAGACTCAATAAGCGTCATTCTGTCAAGATAAGCAAAGGTAGTTGGAATTAAATGGAAAATACAAATTTGTCTTCTCCCATTTCTAGTTAGCATTCCCCACTTTTAAGCAAGTCTTTCTCATTGTTTGCCTTGCTCCCTTGGATTTCCCAGGGTTCCGCTTTCACAATGGTCCAATATCTTTCAATTGGACGAAGATCCGTAAACCAGAAATCGAGTATAATTTGATACATACAAATCGTTAAGCTTTTTTTTATCATATTCGTATATGCTAGCAAAAATCAGTTTATGCATATTTAAAATCGTATTTGAGAACAGTTATGATTTATGTACGACTGATCACATACACTGACGTATAAATCTATTGAGGATGTTCACAATTAATCGTATTTCCTCGTATATATAGCAAGATAACGATTGATAATGATTATATGATTTGAGAAGTTTTCAAATTAAATCGTATATTTTATGATCAAACATCGTATGAAATATTAATTCTAAAATGTATGCTTTGGATCCAGTATTGACATTGAATCAATCGTTTCTTGTTTTAGATGTATTTTCTATAATTTGAACCTAGTTTATATTAAAAAGAGATAAAAACCCTTGAAAAGCATGGCACATACAGTGGTTTTCAAAAAAGTAAGGTCTAAGTAACAAACGGTTTAAAAATCAAGAAACCTCCTCCGTTTTTTGAGGGCACTTGTGGAGGATCAGAATGCTACATTTTGAATACAACTAGTTAAGAGGGTGCTGTAGTAGACTATGACGAACCAAAAGGTAATAAGAGATTCTGAAATAATTCTGGACCTAGCCAAAACTAATTTGTTATTACTTCAGACCAGAGAGGCTGACCTCATCAGTTCCATTAGAAATGGACCACGAGCTTTCAGATACTGCAGTCAGCTTTGTCGCCCATTACCGCAATTGTGAGCGAAAGCTTCGTTTCAATTTACCAGAAGATCCTAAAACAAACGGAAGATGGTTGTTATTATTGGCAGCAAGTGTTCTGGAGTTTTGCCTTAAATCCACTTTAAAACCCAAGAAACCCCTTTAACAATTCCAATTAATGTTAACCTCCCCTAACATAAAGCCGCGGTCATCACTTCGGGAATTTACCACGGAATAAGTCACCTAAAACGACACTTCATATATGAATCCCTTCAAAGATGAACTGTTGGCACTGTTGGAGTCTGGGCTCAAAGTGTGAAGGTTATCATGCTTAATTCAAATACGATGCTTTATTTGTTACACACCTAATGCATTTATCAAAGGTGTGCATTAATTTTCAATGAATAAGGCACAAAATGCCCTACTAAAGGTATTTATTCACATATATCAAGAACAATGGTGTGTTTCCGGACAATAATGCGACTTTACGAACAGATGCATCCTTCAGAGCTACAAATACCCGATCATCAACGTTGTGAATCGAATTTTTTTTATATATTATTGCCGCGATTCATTGCACCTGTTGGAGTTCGTAGTCAAGAGGAAATTGCTTGATGGCTGGCAAACTGGCTGAATATCGATGAACACATGGAACACGTTTGAAAAGA